>PITA01008894.1:0-48236 GCA_004023965.1 Spilogale gracilis | reverse complement strand
TGACAAATAAATAAACAAAATCTTTAAAAAAATTTTTTTTTAAATTAAAAAAAAAGAGTTGAAGGCTCCTGGGTGGCTCAGTTGTTAAATGTCGGCCTTCGGCTCAGGTCATGATCCCAGAGTTGCCAGATAGAGCCCTGCATTGGGTTGCCTGCTCGGCGGGAAGCCTGCTTCTCCCTCTCTCACTCCCCCTGCTTGTGTTCCCTCTCTAGCTGTGTTTCTCCCTGTCAAATAAATAAATAAAATCTTAAAAAAAAAAAAAGAGTTGGACACTTAACCAACTGAGCCACCCCGGCACACCTATTTTTTTAGGATAAAGGCCATTGTAGGGAATTTCTAGCTCAAAGGGTAGGCTTACTGAAATTTTTGAGGATTCCCAGATAGTCCTCTAAAATATTGCCTTCTATCGGTCATATATGAGAATGCCCATTTATCTATACCTGACCACACTGAGAATTCCTAGCCTTTTCTTTGCTGCCTAGCTGATAGGTGAAAAAAGGATATTATTTTAATTCTATTATTGTTTTTGGTGAGATTAAACATTTACATATATATTTTTAAAGATTTTATTTACTTATTTGACAGAGAGACAGCAAAAGAGGGAACACAAGCAGAGGGAATGGGAGAGGGAGGAGCAGGCTTCCCACTGAGCAGGGAGCCCAATGTGGGGCTCAATCTCAGGACCCTGAGATCATGACCTGAGCCAAAGGCAGACACTTAACCGACTGAGCCACCCGGGTGCCCCGTATATGTTTTTAAATTAGCCATTACATTTTGTGATTTGTCTGCTCATGTTCTGTACACCAGAGCTTCTCATATTTAACATGCACACAAGCCAAAGTCAGCTGAGGCTCTTACTGAAAGGCACCTTCTAATGCAGCAGATCTGGGGCTTGAGTTTCTAACAAGCTCCCAGGTGATACCAGCACTGCTGGTATGTGGCCCACACTTCGAGTAACCTTTACATTTTTTTCTTACTGATATGTAAAAGGAATTTATGTATTAAAAATATCACATTGGGGTGCCTGGGTGGCTCAGTCAGTTAAGCAATCAGGCACAAGCAGAAATAAAGCAAAAGTAAGGAGTAGTGCTAACAGGAGTTCAGCTCTTATGATGTGCCTTTTCTACCACAGGCAACAGATGCCCTTTATGAGGTGTTTGTGGGGAACAGGCTCCGAGCAGCTACATTCCGACTCTTTCCTCAGCTTCTCATGACGCTGCTCATCCAGATACACCACAGCATCGGTCTCACCATGTCTGATGTCGCCATCCCAAGTGGCATGTACTCGGAACAGGAAATGTCTTCAGAGGTCACCCCTCTGAGGTACTGCCTGTCGTGATTTCACTGACCTTAACTAACACTAAGCTCCAGGCACTGCGGTAGACACAAAGATAGCCAAGATGTGGTTCTAGCCATGGGAGAGCTTACAGTCTGCTACCATGGGACATCAGGATGAAATGCCCAGGAAGCATTCTGGGCTCTCACTGGTTGGTTGCTTTATTGGCGCCAAGATAAACTCAGTAGAAATTCATTAGTGTCATGGTGGCACATGACTTTCTTTCAGAGGAAGTGCTGTAACATGGATTATTTAAGAATACCTGGCTAAAAATCAGGAGAACTGAGTTCTAATTCTCATTCGTTGAACTAGCTGTGTACCCTGGGCAAATCTCCTTGTTGTTCTGTGCTTTCATTTTCCTATCTGGAAATTAGGTCAGACTAGGTATTCTCCAAGGACCCTCTAGTTTTAGGATGCTCTGACTTTATATCTAGCATACTATTTCAGTAAGTAATAGAGATAGAGATTTATTTTATAGATCTCTATAAATAGATCTCTATAAATTTATAGATTCTCTAAATCTCTATAAATGGAGATTTATTTTATTTAAGTAATCTCTCCACCAAATGTTGGGCTGGAACTCATGAACCAGAAATCAAGAGTCACATGCTCTACTGGCCCCAGTTGTGAGGGTAGTTTAAAAAACTGTGTGTGGGGGGGGTACACCTGGGTGGCTCAGTGGGTTAAAGCCTCTGCCTTCAGTCCAGGTCATGATCTCAGGGTCCTGGGATCGAGGCTCACATGGGACTCTCAGCTCGGCAGGGAGCCTGCTTCCTCCCCTCTCTCTGCCTGCCTCTCTGCCTATTTGTGATCTCTCTCTCTCTCTGTGTCAAATAAATTTAAAAAATCTTTAGGGAAAAAAAACTGTGGGGGACACCTGGATAGCTCAGTGGATTAAGCATCTGACTCTCAATCTCAGTCATGAGTTCACGCCCCTCATTGAATTCATGATGGTGTGGAGCCCACTTTAAAAATAAAAAAATAAAAAGCAGTGTGGGTAAATTTTATGGGGGGGTGTCAATTGTATCTAAATACAGCTTTTTTTTTTTTTTTAAGATTTTATTTATTAGAGAGAAACACAGTGAGAGAGGGAACACAAGCAGGGGGAGTGAGAGAGGGAGAAGCAGGCTTCCCGCCGAGCAGGGAGCCCGATATGGGGCTTGATCCCGGGTCTCCAGGATCATGACCTGAGCCGAAGGCAGTCGCTTAACCAACTGAGCCACCCAAGCGCCCCCTAAATACAGCTTTTTTAAACAAAGCAGTGGATATGAGTTTAGCATCCCATATCATCTATTTTATTATAGATTTCTTTTCAAACTCCCAGGGAGACAAAATCTAGTTAGATTTCTTTGCACTAAAAATTTGTGTGAAGGGCTTTTCAAGTTATTAGAGCATTAAGAGTCTTTGGGGGAAAATTAGAAAGAAGAGAAGTACCATCCAGAGTTATCAATGCATGGCCCTCCTCAGTGAGAGAACAGGGTGATTATGTGCTGATGGGTTGGAGAGACCTATTCTATTTACTTTCACCGGTTTGATTTTGTTTAGCTTCGCCATACAGGCTACAAAGACGCTGCTCCTCAGAACATTGTGCTGGCAGGAATTCAACATCATGGAAAGAAATAAAGGATGGACCCTCCTGGAAGGAAAAGAGTGCCATCTTCAGGGAGTATCTCTCCTTGCCAAGTAAGACTTCCTTGCCATGCATACCTGCTCTAAATCAGCATTGCTTTAGTTATTTTTCTCCCTTCTAGTTAAAATAGCAACCAAGGCTGCATAACATCACAGGTTAGGGAAATACTCAAAATTCCAGGCAGATTTTTCAGAGGTCCTGCCACTGCCACACCATCCTATGCACCTAAAGCTGGGCAAAACCCTCAGTGGACCCCTGGCCTTGGGCATAATGCAGTCTGGATAGGAGTATTTCTAAGAGGTATCCCGTTGGGTGTTCTGTTTTGCAGTGCATTGCTGGAAAGAAATCACCTCCTTGCACATAAAGTCATGTACTTGTTGGTCCCTCTTCTTAACCGAGGGAATGATAAACATAAACTCACATCTGCCGGATTTTTTGTGGAGGTAAGATTCCTTAGAAGCTGGATTCAGGAAGCCTATAAAGCCACAGTATCTGCCTTCCTAGGCCCTATCCAAGTTGATGGCAGGCTGGGATCCACTTCAGACATGGGATAGAAAGGGTTTCAGATTCAAGCGTATTGAAATTCTTCTTGCCATATACTCATTATTTGGCATTCCTTATGTACCTACAGTACAAGCATCACCCTGTAACATAGTAGAGGTTTCAAAGGAAAATATACATTTTGGAGTTGGTGGGAAGGTGGCTCCCCTCATGAAAAAGGGCTTGAAGGTAACTTCTTTGGCTGATTTCTGGGTTTTTCCAGCTTCTTCAGAGTCCAGTGGCTAGGAGACTGCCCAGCATATACTCTGTCGTCCGTTTGAAAGACTGGCTACATCATGGAAATAGTGTCTTCAAATTTCTTGCCCTAAAAGGATTGCGCTATCTTGTCAAACACCAGGAGATGGTAGGAGGGGGCCCCAGATCACTGATTCTTTTTTTTTTTTAAGATTTTATTTATTCATTTGACACAGAGAGAGATCACAGGCAGGCAGAGAGGCAGGCAGAGAGGGAGGAGGAAGCAGGCTCCCTGCCTAGCAGAGAGCCCAATGCGGGCCTCGATCCCAGGACCCTGAGATCATGACCTGAGCCGAAGGCAGAGGCTTTAACCCACTGAGCCACCCAGGCGCCCAAGATCACTGATTCTTAAGTCACAAATCAAACATACCCCAGAAAGATACCCAAGAAACTGGTAATAGTCAAGAAAGAAATTGGGTACCCTGGGGATAGGAGCCAGTAGGAATACATCCCTTTGTACCTTTTAAATTTTATGCCTAGGAAATATGTAAGTGCTGACAAGTATTTCATGAAATCCTAAGAAATAATACCAATTCATGTATATTCATAATATTTGAAACCTCTAATTTGTGTAAGGTGGTACCCTCACTGTCATCACAGCCTGGGTGACATTCAGGTGTCCTTTTATGTCTGTACTGTGTTGCCCTAAGTACATTGGATAGACTAGGATATTTGCTCCCAAGATCTGTAAACAAGGATTGCTAACATTCATGTTGAAAGAGAGCTCATTTTCTACAGACCTAGCTAGAAACTGGGCCTGGGTCAGAAGGAAAGATCAATCCCTGGGCCTTCAATTTTAGCACTTGAGTTCTATTTTTTTAATATTTAAATATGTATATAGATCTGAAACAAAGAAGACAGATGCTAGGTTGTTACTTCTGGTTGTTTGGATACACAAATATTTGTTGCCTTAGTCTATTTACATTTTACATGTATGTTTTAAACTGTAAAACTGAGATTGCTTCCTTTTGGGAATTGAGAACAGAATCCCAGTTCAGAATGGGAAGGACCCTTAAGAGTCCTCAATGTCTGCTTGAATTTCTGCAAGCAATTTTATTGCATCTGGATACATTCCATGTTAGAGAACTCACTATGACCTAAGCTAGCCATTCCACTTTCTCTCATTGTAAGCAATTTCTTACATTAATCCTAAGTCTGCTACTGGCTGTCCCCACCAGGTCCCATTTCTGCCCTGTGAGGCAACTTACAACAACTCTGCCTCGCTTCTCTATGATCCACCCTGCCAATACTGAGAGGGCAGTCATGCCCTCAACTAGCGAGTGCTACCAGGTAGCACCAGGTACTGAGTAAAGGTGGGGAGCCCTACTTTGGTACCAGGTGAAGTACTCTCAGGAGGGTGATGGTGCACTCCCTTTGGGCACACAGAGGGAAGGCATCAAGAACCTGTTG
This sequence comes from Spilogale gracilis, assembly GCA_004023965.1. NCBI lineage: Eukaryota > Metazoa > Chordata > Mammalia > Carnivora > Mephitidae > Spilogale > Spilogale gracilis. The sequence continues at coordinate 43,065 of PITA01008894.1, read as the reverse complement.
CCGTGCATCTTAGACCTCTTATGTGAAACCGACGAGAAGATTGTTTTGTTGGCCATCCAGATACTCTTGCAACTCGTTGGAACAATGGATTTCACCACCCTGACAGCCATGATGAAGACTCTGTTCTCCCTATTTGGTGATGTAAGACAAGGAGAGGGGAGAGACTTTCCTAGGGGAGGGTAATTGGCATAACAGCAAATAGAAATTGGGTTAGTACTAAATACACTCTATTTTATTTTTTTATTTTTTATTTTTAGATTTTTATTTATTTGACAGAGAGAACCACAGCCAGAGAAGGAACACAAGCAGGGGGGGTGAGAGAGGTAGAAGCAGGCTTCCTGCCGAGCAGGGAGCCCGATGTGGGGCTCGATCCCGGGTCTCCAAAGGCTCACCCAGGTGCCCCAGTACACTCTATTTTATATAGTTCTTCTTATGTTCACAGCACTTTCAGATCTCCTCTCTTAAAACCCTTTCAGGTAACCTGTGATGTTAGTAGGACTGGTATTACTGTTTTTCAGATTAAAAAATAAATAAACTGAAATGTAGAGACTTACCAGGGTACCACCCTGATCATGGTTGGAGAAGGAGTTTATATAAGAAAAGATGTCTTTTAAGGAACAACCAGGACTGTGTCAAGGCGGTGGACTATACATATGTCCCCATCCCAAGTCCCAAAGATTGAAAAAAAAAAAAATACAGGGAGCACAATGAGCTACATCCTTGGAAGAGTCAAGTGTAGCAAGGCTGGGATTCTGGATTTCACCAAACAGCTTGTAGCTTTTCTCTTTTTTTTTAAGATTTTATTTATTATTTGAGAGAGAGAGAGTAAGTGAGAGAGAGCATGAGAGGTAGAAGATCAGAGGGAGAAGCAGACTTCCTGTGGAGCGGGGAGCCTGATGTGGGACTCGATCCCAGGACTCCAGGATCATGACCTGAGCTGAAGGCAGTGGCTCAACCAACTGAGCCACCCAAGTGCCCGTAGCTGTTCTGACTACATTTCTCATTTGCAGAGTAGGAGAACAACCAGTACTACAAAGCAGCAGGTCTTGCTATCTTTATATATTTGGCTTCTTGCCCTCAGCTATCTGTAGCTAAATAGCCTCATGTTAGGGCTGGGGTTCCAACCAACCTAGCCCTTGTAAATTAAGCATGACACTTTCAGTGACTTGCTTCCCTTTGGATACTCCCTTTGTAGGTGAGACCTGATGTTCATCGTTTCTCCATGACCCTCTTTGGAGCCTCCATAAAGGCTGTGAAATACACAGATAAGAAGGGTATAGAGAATCAAGTCCTGGACAGCTTGGTTCCACTACTTCTGTATTCTCAGGATGAAAATGATGCAGTAGCTGAGGTAATCCCTCTGTCAATTTCTTTCATGCCTGAATAACTTCCAGTCTAGAGCCAGGTCTGCAAATAAGCATTCCATCTTTGAGGGCAGGGACTTTGTGGTACCATCTTTATTCACCATTTCCTGTAGCACCAGCTGCCTTTCACTTATTTTGCTTAAGTAAATTATGTGAAAAATCTTACTTCTTATTTCTGTATGGCAAATCATGGTCCCTTGTGGGCAAGAACAACATACCTTTTTGTAGCCCCACCCCAATATTTAGCCTAGCACAGAGCCCAAATACAGTGCCGAATTCAACAAACTCTTTTGTTGACAATGACAATATTCCATAATCTTTTTTCTTTTATTCAAAAACTTTTTTCTGGCCTTTAGACAAATAGACTTGTGTTGAGGCTAAGTCAGAAATAGTAGCTTCTCTGACAATCTGGAGAAGCCTCTACATCTCCTTAGTCTTTCAAGAGTTTCTGCCATAGTGTTGTGGTTAGGATGTCATCATTTTTAGTACTATCCCATAACTCAGGAACCTGTCCATTCCAATGTGCTAACTATGACCACCAGTTACAACAGTCCAGAGGTGTGTTTAGGCTGTAAGGATTCTGGAAAGATGCTGGAGCTTTCCCCTACCCATGTTCACCATTACAGAAATAAAAGCAGGGTCAGGAACAAGACTTAAAATTATGGTGGGCCCTAGTATCTTAACCCGGGGGTAATATTGTGGTCTTATAACCAATGGACTATTTCAGAGGCACCTGGGTGGCTCAGCCAGTTGAGCATCTGCCTTTGGCTCAGGTCATGATCCTGGAGTCCTGGGATCAAACCCTGTGTCGGACTCCCTGCTCAGTGGGGAGTCTGCTTCTCCCTCTCCCTTATTTGTGCTCACCTCTCTCTCTCTCTCCCCCCCCCAATCTTGCTCAATCACTCAAATAAACAAAAATCTTTAAAAAAAAGAAATATGAAATATTTCAGACCCCAATGGAGTATAGAGTAGAGCTTCCCAACCAAGGGATGGAAAAGTTTGCCCCATAGGGATCACAGATATGTGGATGCATTGATACCCATCTCACCCCCACACCCCTATCAGCCCTTGGCAATCAGGCAAGGCATAGAGCAGCTAAGGCACTGGGCTCACTTTCTTTCAAACCTTGAAGGATCCCTAGCCTTGTCTTCAAAGCTCCTCAGAGAGTAGCCTAAGCAGAGAGGTAAAAATAACATTAAACAGGTTAGGAATCACTAACACAAAGAACATAGTCTATCACCCACTGTGAGAAATAAAACAGGAATAAATCATACACCTATCCCCAGTTGAATTCCCCCAAGAACTATCATCCTGAATTTTATTGTTATCACTTCTGTGGTAACATTTTTTTCATGTTTTAAGATCTTACATGTAGACAAAAACTTTATATGTTGCATCATTAAAAATCTCCTTGCAACTAGCTCTTTTTTGCTTATGTAGCATTGTAAGATTTGCCCATGTTGTGGGTTCCAGTTCATTTATTCTCTCTGCTATGTAGAATTCTATCTTGAGGATATCCTAACACTTCTCAGTGTTCCCATTCTTGGACATTTAGATTGTCTCCAGTTTTTCATTGTTACTCTGCAGGGAGCGTTCTTTTATGTATTTCTTTGTGTACCTGTGTGAGAATTTCTTGAGGGCCTAAACCTAGAAGTAGAATATCTGGGTATTTTTAATTTTACTAGATATTTACAAATAAGCAAAGTAGGTGAACTAACTTGTATTCCCATAGGAAATTTTAATGGCCCAAATATAGTGGACCTGGGACAAGGTACTTGCTTGAATACTTACAAGAGGTGGTGTGTGGTACATGGGAGACATTCTGAGAGCTGCAAATAGAGAAGAAGCCCACTTACTAAATTTTGCTCAGGCATCTGGATCAGGAGGGGATCGGTACTGTCCAGAATGCCTCCCAAGCCAGAGATTCTGTAAGGACTGTGAGAAGAGGAGCTACACTTCCCTGTGTAAAGTGCCAGAGGAACGCCAGCAGCGGCAAGCGGGTGGTGGAACCTCATCTCTAGCACGTGGGGTAGTGGGAACGCCTGCCCCAGGCCCTGCTCCGGAATTACCCCAGGGAGCTCTCACTTCTGTCTTAGACCAGTGGTTTCTGCAGCTTCCCACAACTCTACAGGCTTCCCGGGTCCCCTTTAGGGGACCGTTTGGGGGAAATTGAGAGTGCAGGACTCTGGTTCCTTTTCATCCTTGCCCTCACTTTAGCCAGTTTTATTTGAAGAAAGGGTAGCTGAGCTAAAAAATGTCTGAAAATGCTGATCTCTGATAATCCTTTTCACAGGAAAGCAGGCGAGTCCTAATGATATGTGCCCAGTTCCTGAAGTGGAAGCTGCCCCAAGAAGTGTCCTGCCGAGATCCCTGGTACATCTGCCCCAGTGAAGCTGGAGCGATCGGCAAGTTCTTTGTATGTGAGCAGTCATGGCTTCCTTCCCTCTTTTAGAGGCTAGCCTATTTATTTTTTCTGTCATAGTTTTTAATGGAGGAATACAACATAAAGAAAACATTTCCCATCCCTTTTCACATCAGCAGCTGATATCCATGAGCTGTCTCATATTAGGAATCTGTTTCTCTAGTTTCTTCCCAACTGAATCACAGACTCACCTTCTGTTACCACCTTTCCTCATAAAAAAGACTCTTCTTTTGAATTCTTGGGAGCCCCACTACCCTGGGTCAGAGGCTATGGGGTCAGGCTGATAATGGAACAGACAAGTGAATTAAACTGGAGTTGTGTATTGCCTTTACAATGACCTCTAATCCTTTCCTTGGGTATAGTGGATTGTCTCCATTAGAGCATATTCAGGGAGCCCTGAGCAAGGGTTGCCTTGCTATTCTAGGCCATGCAGCATGATGGCAGCATGCCACTGGCTCTGCTAGGGCCCGAGTGGCATCCTTTCCCATCACAAACTTGACAAAGGCTACTGGGGCCCATCTCCGGGGCAGGCTCGAGCCAGAGCAGCTTCAGGGGGCCCATCCATGGTTTTCTGGACGGCTGACTCTAGGACTGCTGGGATCCTACTACAAAGATGGTAGGACTGACTATTCCCAGAGGTCTTCCATATGTGTAACCTCTTTAAGACCCAGTGTGGGCTCCTCTGATCAGACTTACAGGGGTAGGAGGCCCCACAGTACCACTGTGTCGGGCTTTCCACTGAGGATTATCTCTCTGACCTGTACCCGAACCTATATCCAAGGCACTGAGAGCAGAAAGTCAGGGCTCTCAATGCACAAGAGTATGGGTTGTCATGTGACATTGTAAGATCCATAGGAATAGATTCTGATGGTCCTCCTCTGATTCCTGAGCTGCTTGTCTTTGTAACAGAACCACTAAGAGGTACATTTATTCATCCAGTAAGTACGACACATCTAATATGCAACAGGCCATGGAGAATCCAGAGACATGGCAAAGATATAAACTTCCTAATGAAGCTTGCTAGCTAGTAAGGGCAATAAAACCTCTGTGGAAAATTAAATAGAAACTCAAGATGGAAAATGCTATGTGCCAAGAGAGAGGTGCCTGCGGAAATGTTCAGAGCAGAGTGGGCGATCGGGGCAAGAACCAATAGGGAGGCAGAGCTCAAGACAGAGCTGAGGGGACAGAGAAGACTTAGATACAGAGACATGGAGACAGACTTAGAGTGACCATGGGCACAGTCTGCAGCGTGAGGGGCTGTGAGCACAGTTTATCTAGAGAAGGTAACTGTCTAGGGACTTGTTATTGTGGCATAACATTCAGTAAGCAACTGCAGTTATTTCAAAGCACCATATTCTGTGTGTCTCATGGCTAGCATCGTCCCTGGCTCTGGAAACTACAGTGAGCCTGACAAAACCGTGGTGTACTTCACTCCTTTCTACTCTTACTTTTTTCTCCACTTAGGGAAAAAAATGCCAGGGGAATGTTAACCTCCTCGCCCAAACATTGATGTTCTCCAGGAATGCAAAACTTCCTATCAGAAGAGCAGCAGTCTTATTTGTAGGTATAAACAATCCTTTCATTTCTACAGTCACTTTATCATATATTTTCCCCAATTGTGGTGTTGAGTATCCCAGTTCTTTATGAAGATGACCTTGAAAACACTTCTTTGGAGAAAAAGGCTGTTATCTCTAGGTAACTATCAGGCACTTGAAGGTCAAGTTTTTAGAATCTAATTATCAAAAGGCCGGTTCTGCCAACTGCTTAGAGCCAAAGCCAGACCAGAGCCTCACTAACTTTATTCTGCATTTAGGACTCTTATTAAAGTACATGGATCACAGTGAGCTCAGGATGAAGGGCACTGACTGGATAGAGAATGGTGAGTGATCACACACTTGGGTTTGGTTTGGGGTGCCTCACATTTCGAAAGGGATCTGAGGTGGTGGCTGTGGGCAGGTTCTCTGACAGAGCTCAGACCCTGAGAACCAGAGAGCCTGACTTTTGCAGTAAGGAAATTTTGGAGACCTCAAGTGAATAACAGTCTCATCCCAATCCAATTCCCCCCACTAGGAAAGGACACAACCCTATTAGTCTGGAAACCAGCTTTGATGAGTGTCTCAGGAACAATTCCTGATTTCACCTAGAAATACCATCTTATTAGTAAATTATGAGTTTATGACAATAGCTCACAATTACCCACAGGGATGCCTGCAGCACTATTTTCTATAAATGTTTGCCCTGTGAGGTGGCAGGACTTGGTATTACAGAGGTTTATAGTCAGATAAGGCAACCATCATGTAAATCAGTGGTTTCCTGAACTGTCAGTGAGTAGAAATTTTATTTTTCCCCCCTTTGTTTGTTTATTAATTTATTCAAAATTACATTATTTTTTCAGTGTTCCTAGATTCATTGTTTATGTCCCATACCCAGTGCTCCATGCAATTTGTGCACTCAATACCCACCACCAGGATCACCCCTCCCCCCAACACCCTTCCTTCCAAGACCCTCTGTTTCTGAGTTCAGAGTCTCTCATGTTTTATCCCCCTCCTTGATTTATCCCAGTTCACATTTCCTTTCCTTCTTCTACTGTCCCCTGTATTATTCCTTATGCTCCACAAGTAAGTGAAACCATGTGATACTTCACTTTCTGTGTGGCTTGAGTCGAAATTTTCTATACCTATACAGCTTTGAAGATTTAGTGCTCAAAGCATTATTTATTCCTACTTAAGAAGTAGTCCTGCAATTAGAAAATGCCATGAAAACACCAAGCCTCATAGCTCAATAGTATGTATTATGAGAACCAAATTAAAATCCTGGGGACACCTGGCTGGCTCAGTCAATAGAGCATGAGACTCTTGAACTCAGATGGTGAGTTCAAGCCCCACATTGGGTGTAAAGATTACTTAAAAATAAAATCTTTCAGGGACGCCTGGGTGGCTAAGTTGGTTAAGTGACCGAATCTTTATTTCCGGTCGTGGTTGTGATCTCATGGTTGCAGGATTGAGTCCCACTTCAGGCTCCATGGTCAGTGAATCCCTTCTCCCTCTGCCCTGCTCTCTCTCTCTCTCTCAAATAAATAAATAAATCTTGAGGGGGAAAAGAAAGCTTTAAAAAAATGCTAAACAGTTCACTGCTTTTAAAATAAAAATATGTAACTAGTAAAATAGCTAGAAGCTGGACCTTATTTAAGAAAGATTATGAAAGTGGAACACCTGGGTGCCTCAGTCAATTAAGCAGCTGCCTTTGACTCAGGTCATGATCCCAAGGTGCTGGGATCCAGTCCCACATTGGACTCCTTGCTCAGCAGGAAGCCTGCTCCTCCCACTGCCTGCCATTTTCTTTCCCTGCTTATGCTAGCGCGCGCTCTCTCTCTCTCTCTGACAAATAAATAAAATCTTAAGAAAAAGAAAAAAAGAGATTATGACCGGGGGTGGGGGAGGGCGCCTGGGTGGCTCAATCAATTAAGTATCTGCCTTTGACTCTGGTCATAATCCCACTGGGATCAAGGACCACATTGAGCTCCCTGCTCAGTGGGAAGCCTGCTTCTCCCTCTGCCTCCCACTCCCCCTGTGTGTGCTCTCTTTCTGTCAATAAATAAAACCTTTTTAAAAAATAAATAAATAAATAATCTTTAAAAAGAAAAAAGAAAAAGGTTATGCAAGGATGCCTGGCTGGCTCAGTCAATAAGAGCATACAACTCTTGGTCTCAGAGTCCTAAGTTTGAGCCCTACATCAGGGGTAGAGTTCACTTAAAACAAATTGATTAGGGGTGCGTGGGTAGCTCAGTTATTAGGTGTCTAAATTCGGCTCAGGTCATGATCCCAGAGTCCCAGGATGGAGCCCTGCATTGGGCTCCCTGCTTGGCAGGAAGTCTGCTTCTCCCTCTCTCACTCCCCTTGCTTGTGTTCCCTCTCTAGCTGTGTTTATCTCTGTCAAATACATAAATGAAATCTTAAAAAAGAAAAAAAACCAAACTGATTAAATTAAAAAGAAAAATATTTGTATAAAAAGATTAAGAGAGGGCACCTGGGTGGCTCCGTTGGTTAAGTGACTGCTTTTGGCTCAGGTCATGATCCCGGAGACCTGGGATCGAGTCCCACATCGGGCTCCCTACTCGGCGAGAGGCCTGCTTCTCCCTCTCTCACTCCCCCTGCTTGTGTTCCCTCTCTTCGCTGTGTTTCTCTCTGTCAAATAAATAAAATCTTAAAAAAAAAAAAAGATTGAGAGATATTAACTAGATTTGTTGTAGTGGTGGTGATCATTCTGTACTATATAAGATATCAAATCATTATGTTGTATACCTGAAACTAATATAATGTTTTATGTTACATATCAATCATACCTCAATAACAGAAGAAGCAAAAAAGAAGTTTTAAAAAAAGGAAGACCATGCCACTTTTCTCTGACTTCTCCTACATCCCCTTAACAGCGATCAGAAGCAAAAAAAAAAAAAAAAGGTCACATAGATTCTTTTATTCTACAAGGCAGAATTCTACATGGTTGATTCTATTCAATTAAAAGGAAAGTATTTTCTTACCTAAAACAATGGGGAACCAAAGTTCCTTTTCCATTCTACAGTCATTTATGTAGGAGATCTACATATGACCCATAAGAAATTGCCAGTCTGTAGGGCAAAATCAGATCAAGTAACATTCTAATGTGCTTCAACCTAGTGGAATAATCCCACTCTCTTCCTTCCCTAACAGTAGCTTATCTTAGAATAGGGTGTTCTAGCAGTCTATTTCAAACAAATTTATGTCATTTAATGCAGGTAATTTTTAAGCTAAGTTTAAGTAGAAAAATAACAAAATTTTAAATGTGAATTTAAACTGACTTTATAACAAAATAAATTTCCATTCCTGTAGATTCCAAAACTGGTATCTGCTGCTTCATGTATTCTGTGAAACAGATAGATCTTAATCCAAAAACTGAGCAAAACTAAAAATAGTATTCCATTTTGGATGTAAACATGAATTTAGAAGTTAAAGTGCTACTTAAGAATTAAAAAGCTTCAGGGGCACCTGGCTGGCTCAGTTGGTGGAGCATGCAAACTTTGATCTCAGGATTATGAGTTCCAACCCCATACTGGGTGTAGAGATTACTTAAAAATAAAAACTTTAGGGGCGTGTGGGTGGCTCAGTTGGTTAAGCCACTGCCTTCGGCTCAGGTCATGATCCCTGGGTTCTCAGATCGAGCCCCTACATCAGGCTTCCTACTCAGCAGGAAATCTGCTTATCCCTATCCCTCTACCCAACTTGTACTCACTCTCTCGCTCTCAAATAAATAAATAACATCTTTTTTAAAAAAGCCTTTTTTTTTTATTTATTTGAGAGCAAGATCACAAGTAGGCAGAGAGGCAGGCAGAGAGACAGGAGGAAGCAGGCTCCCCGCTGAGCAGAGAGCCCTATGAGAGCCTAGATCCCAGGACCCTGAGATCATGACCTGATCCGAAGACAGAGGCTTTAACCCACTGAGCCACCCAGGCACCCTAAATAACATCTTTTTTAAAAAAGGCTTGGGGGGCGCCTGGGTGGCTTAGTTGGTTAAGCAACTGCCTTCGGCTCAGGTCATGATCCCGGAGACCCCGGATCGAGTCCCAGGATCGAGTCCCACATCGGGCTCCCTGCTCAGTGGGAAGCCTGCTTCTCCCTCTTTCAGTCCCTCTGCTTGCATTCCCTCTCTAGCTGTGTTTCTCTCTGTCAAATAAATAAATAAAATCTTTTAAAAATAAAATAAATAAAATAAATAAAATAAAAATAAAAAAGGCTTGGGGACACCTGGATGGCTCAGTCAATTAAGCATCTGCCTTCCGTGCAGGTTATAATCCCAAGGTCCTGGGATGGAGCCCTGCATCAGACTCCCTGCTTAGTGGGGAGTCCTTCTCCCTCTCCCTCTGCTTCTTCTCCTGCTAGCATACTCTGTCTCCCTCTCTCTGTCTCTCAAATAAACAAATCTTTTTTTTAAAGATTTTATTTATTTGACAGAGAGATCACAAGTAGGCAGAGAGGCAGGCAGAGAGAGAGGAGGAAGCTAGCTCCCTGCTGAGCAGAGAGCCCGATGCGGGCCTCGATCCCAGGACCCTGAGACCATGACCTGAGCCGAAGGCAGAGGCTTTAACCCACTGAGCCACCCTGTGCCCTAAACAAATCTTTTTTAAAAAGATAAAAATAATTTTTCAAACAGTTTGTAAAACAATGATGAGATATCGGTATGACTTTTTATGTCAAAATGGCAGACTACTAATTAATACTCAACATAAATAGCTGATATTATCTTTTTTTAAGTTTTATTATTAAAAAGTAAAAATAAAAAATAAAGTTTGTTGGGTTTTTTTTGTAATCTCTACACCCAATGTGAGGTTTGAACTCATGACCTTGAGTTTAAGAGCCTTCTGACTGCTCTTCTGACTGAGCCAACCAGGCACCCAAAAGCTGACATTATCATACACTGTTCTGGTATGAGCATGGATTAATACACCTTTTTATAGAGAAGTTTGGCAATATGTATCAAACCCTTTAAGTAAATATATACTTTGATTTACCAATCTCATTGCTAAGAATTTAACCTATGAAAATAAGCAGAAATAGGTACCTGAATGTTCATTCCAGTGTTATTTAAAATAGCACAAATTGGGTGCCTGTGTGGCTCAGTGGGTTAAAGCCTCTGCTTTCAGCTCAGGTCATGATCTCAGGGTCCTGGGATCGAGGCCTGCGTCGGGCTCTCTGCTCTTCAGGGAGCCTGTTCCCTCTGCTCTGTCTCTGCCTCCCTCTCTGCCTACTTGTGATCTCTCTCTGTCAAATAAATAAATAAATCTTTAAAAAAATAAAATAAAATAAAATAGCACAAATGGAAAACATCCAAGATTAGAAATATTAAGAAATTAGTTTCATAAAGTATAGCATATCAGTATTACAGAATCATATGAAACCATGAAAAATATATTTTTTTGTATTAAGTATAATCTGTATGCCCAACATAGGGCTTGCATTATTCACAACCCTGAGATAAAAAGTTTCATGCTCTACAGACTGGTCCAGCCAGGCTCCTCAAAGCTATGAAATATATTACAGAAAGAAATTTTAATGACTTCGACAAGTGATGATGCAATATTAAATAAAACAAGCAATTATTAGGTAATATGTATAATGTGGTTCCATTTGATCAAAAAGGCACACATGTAACTGAATAGAAAAAAGAAACAGAAACATAACAGTGATTTTCGCTGGTGGTCAAATTATGGCTAACTGATTTTCTTCTAGTGCTTATATGTTATCTAAATTTTCTACACAATGAACATATTTTGCGATAGGAAACATAAAAACTAAAAAAAATGAACATGTATTTATTTGCCATAGGAAACATAAAAACTAAAAAAAAATTTAAGAAAAAGTTTAAAAGGGAATAATGATTTAAGAGTAGCCTCTAGGACCAACGCAGGTCCTTAGAACTTAGAAATCAGTGGTCTTAGACATGGCCTGCCCAGTACAGATGATTTGACTTGAGGTGGACTACTTGGCAGTGTGGTTATTGTAAAGGAATAAACTATTTGGCGATTCAAAAATGAATGAGTTCCATAGGTCAAAATTGGGATTGATCTACAAATGTATAACTTCCAGATAGTCTTAGAAAAAGCCAGTCAGTCCTTCATCCCAGCTGCTGTGGGCTTGTCAGCTGTTTGGTGTCTGGGCCAGTGATCAGTTTCATAGATCTTCACCTTCAACCTGGGTTTTCTGATCATTTAGATCTGAGAGATCTGCTGGGTGATCCTGAGCCCTCTCTGCGCATCATCGCCTCTCGGGCTCTCTTTCAAGTGCACAAGTTGAGGGCTGAACCAGATCCCAGGCAGTCCGTTTGCGGGTTGAGGAAGCTCATGTGCTGTCTTCCTACTTAGAAATGCAAGGCAAGTAACATCGGGTAAAAACTAATTCTTTCAGAAACCACAAAAACAAGAGTGCCCCATTTTTTTCCAGACTTCAAGCAATGTCAGCTTGAAGCTACCTCCACGCATTTAATTACCTGAGAACATATTTTTTGCTGTCAAAATCTCTAAGGAATTAGAATCCGTTAAGTGTCTGCCTTCAGCACAGATCATGATCCCCAGAGTCCTGGGACTGAGTTCCACATCAGGCTCCCTGCTCAGTGGAGAGAGTCTGCTTCTCCCTCTGCCTGGCACTCCCCTTGCTTATTGTCTCCCACTCTCTGTCTCTGGCAAATAAAATGTTTTTAAAGAAGGAATTAGAATATGTAAGGGAGGGCAGCTCTTAGTTTAAATTTGTGGAAAGAGTGAAATTCTGCTGAGTTTTTGAGGCATGCCAGAACTTCCATAAGTTACAGCCTTGATAAACAGATCTAGCACAGCTTCAAAAGAGATTCTAAATAAATGTTAATATTACAATGTTAGTACCATTGGGTCTTTTGTCAAAGCCCTATCTACTTGTCAACAATCTTAGGAATAAAGTAACAACCAATTCTTATAGTTTGATATTATTCGTGTATTTTTATAAAATCCCTGTTGTCTTTCTCCTCCTTTCTTTTTCCCTTAAAAACCTTCAAGCAAGAAAATTTTTTTGAAGTAATATAATACTAAAGCTACCCCGGTCATGTAAGATTTTCACTCTTTCCTTCCTCTTTTCATTTTCCCAATTCCCTCTCCTACAACTACTGTCAGATCCTCAAGTGGCTCCAGGATAGAAATTATTGTTTGTTGAGCACCCATTGTCTGTTTTAAGCATTGACGGAGAAAATTTTCAAGAATAAGTGTCCCAAAAAAGAGATTATGTTGGGTGAATACTTCGATAAGCTGCGTGCAGAAGGGTGGGAACCCCCAAGAGGCATACTAGATTAATTAGAAATGATCACTGTTGCTCTACTTGCCAGGCTTTTGTTTGGTTGAGGAACATAAGTGGGAAGCCATAGCTGAACTGTTTGGGGCAATGGAGAGGCCTCTGGGATGTGGTATGAGAAAAGAGAGGAAATGAGTCAACGGGCATGTGAAAAATAGACACATCCAATGGTGTACTGCATAAGTTTTTGTTGTAAAGTGAGCAACATGAATCCTCACCACCCTGTCCCCCAGATTTTCACCTTTCACCTTCAACCCTCTGCCAAGACATCTTTATAGATTTCTTTATGATTAATGGTGAGTTGGGTTTGTTTTAGGGGTTGTCTTAATATGCCGAGTGTGACCTCAAGAGGATCCTGTCCATATGAGAGGTCTTCATATTTGAGACTAGCAGTCAGAAGTTTTGAGCTAATTGCAGGCTGCAGCTGTCTGCTGAATTAAATCTTTACCCTTGAGCAGAGCCAAGAGGTCACCTGGAGGATGGCTGCTGGATGCTAAACTTTGGTGTACTGAGCACATTTGACTTACACGCAGCTCTTGCTGCCCTCTCCTTGATCTCAGGGCATTAAACCATCTCCACTCTCCACTTTTGGCCTATCCATTTTATGGATTTTCCAGTGAAAATGACTAACACTTACTGAATGTTTACAATGAGCCAGACTCTAAGTTCAATATACGATCAACTTTCCATCCTCAACCACTCATGTATGATTCTCTCCATTTTACACGTGGGAAAACTGAGGGACAGAAGATGAAAATGACTTTCCCAAAGTCACATAACTAGTAAATGCCAGGATTCACTCAAGAGTCTGGCTGCAAAGTCCACACCTTTGGCTGGTCTTCTCTGCCCTTTTCTCATCTGCTCTGTCCCTGTACTGTCAATAAATCCAGAACTACTCTACTATGAAACCCTGTTGCCGAACTCATACTCCAAATTTATATATCAACAAAAACAAAATGTTGTAAAGTGATATTGAGCCCAAATTAATAAAAACAAAGTTAGCATACCTCATTTTTCAGTAGGATAAAATGTGCATCATGGACTTAGAACAAAAGATGGTAGTTATTCTTAAGGAATATTGCTTGAATCCTGGGTTTGATCTCGTGTACTACCCTATCTCACAGCAATGAATAGACCTCTAGGTTTAGGATGTGGTTTAGATCCCCAGAGACATGTAAGAGTTTGAAAGAATCCTTTCTCTTCACTCATGTTGATGCCAGGGTCCCTTTCCTTCAAGGTAAATTTTTATTTTCTGAGTAATACCACCAACAGGGAGGGGCATGTACAATACTTACTTTATTCATGTTTCATTGTGTTAAAATTCACAGAAAGAAGCACCCATTAAGAAGCAGAGTTCTGGGGCGCCTGACTGGGCCAGTTGGTGGAACATGCAACTGATCTTGGAGTCGTGAATTCAAGCCCAATATTGGACATAGAGACTACTTTAAAAAAAAAAAGAAGCAGCAGCAGCAGAGGTCTTCTTTTTACTACCTCAACAGTTTGGGAAAGGCTGAAGAAAAACTTAATAGTGATTACATTAACAAGTTCTTTATTCTAAATATCTCCATTTTTTTTTTACAAGGCTCTCCTCAGACATAGGTTTGTGTTTTATAGAACTTTCTACATATACAAATCAAAAATTTCTGGATATTTATGTTATAATATGTTAAAAGTTCAATATAATTGAATATGATTTTGGTTTTATTTTCATCACATACTATTAAAAGGTATTGTTCACTCTCTATTACTGGCCCAGCCATGTCTTTTATTATTGTAGAGTCTTATTTTTTTTACTCTGAATATTGCTTTATTTTCTTGTACTGAGATACATATTTATAAGAAATTACTTTTTTATTCTTATTGAAAGATTAAACTATCATGTAAGTAAAAGATAGGATTGGGGGGAGGGCACAATTTCCTACACATCAACCATGGCAAGTAAACTTGCACTAGGTAAAATTGTAAAATCTCTCTCCTCTCACAGCTTCCCCCTCCTTCCTGGCTCCAAGATCCTTTTCTATCCTTTTTCTATCCCTTTCAGGAAAGGATCTAATGAACTGGTTGTTATGTGGAAATGATTAATAATGCAAGTTTTAATGACCTTGACTCTTTCAGGGATGTTTGCTTTTTAACAAGGTAGAGATTTTTTTTTTTTTTAAGGTTTTATTTATTTATTTGAGAGAGAGAGAGCCAGAGAGCACAAGGAGGGGAAGGAGCAGAGGGAGAGGGAGAAGCAGACTCCCCAGTGAGCAAGAAGCCCAATATGGGACTCAATTCCAGGACCGGAAATCATTACCTGAGCCAAACTGAGCCACCAAGCACTCAACGAGGTAGAGCCCTTAAGCCAAAGGCTTGAGTCTCTAATTGAAATATGTTAGGCATTATTGAGCAGAACGGGGAGAAGAGATACTTGGAAATGAGCCTAGCGGTGATGGTAGGGAACAGAGATTTTTCTGTCATCTCAGAAATGATATATCAGCTGCTTTCTCTACCTCTTCCCAAACCTTGTCAGAACACAGCAGAGGAAAAGTATTAGAAAGGGTAATTAACAACTGCCTTCTGTTACACGAAACACAGAGAGAAGTGATGGATTTTATTCTTCCTGAAAAATAGTGATGACTTCCCACCACAGAAGATGACTGTGTGCCCGTTACTGAATGATGTAGTGATGTCTTCTATACTTTCTCTCAGCCTGTAGAGTTTACAGTCTGATGTCCAAGGAAGATGGCACTGGTTTAAAATGGTTCCTGTGTTGGGGCGCCTGGGTAGCTTAGTCGTTAAGTGTCTGCCTTCGGCTCAGGTCATGGTCCTAGGGTCCCGGGATCAAGCCCCCCATTGGGCTCCCTGCTTGGCAGGAAGCCTGCTTCTCCCTCTCCCACTCCCTCTGCTTGTGTTCCCTCTCTAGCTATTTCTCTGTCAAATAAATAAAATCTTTAAAAAAAAAGTTCCTGTGGATGCCAAAGAATCTTCACTCCCTTTTCTTTCAACAGAGATGGTGGCGTGAATATAGAAAAGGACATTTTTAAAGGAAGCAGGATACATTTTTAAAGGAAGAGGTTACAAAGGGGAAGGATCTGAGAATCTAGAAAGGATGCTCACCTGTGAATGAGATAAAAGGTAGAAAGTCGAGACTGTATAGAAGATATATCAAATATGGAGTCCAGCCTTATTGGCCCCTTGGACACTGGATTTCAGTGAAATCTTGCCCCAGACCACTTCAGAATACCACAGTGAAAGAATCTGCCTCTCCAGTCACTCAAGTATATACAAGAGGTCACAGTTCTACCTACTCCATATAAGAATGTTATCTCCCAAACCTTTGCCTTTTAACCATCCACCAACCAAATCAAACCTGCTAAATCCTGCTGACTTAAACTCTTGGTTATATATCACATGATCTTAGGAAATCACCTGTGGCAAAAAGGGCAGGACACTAAGAAGGAAAAAAGAATTTGTAGGCAGTTCAAGTATTCTGACCTTAAAATTAAAGGAACATTTTTCTAGGAAAGGCAAGCTTTTCCCTTACAAGAGCCTTGATGATTTCTAAAAGGGTTTTGTGTTCTATTACTGCCCATATTATCATTTCAGTTTGAGAGTCCACAGAATTATAAAGTCTGGCTAACCAATCCCACTGCATTTAAAAAAAATCTTTTTTTCAAATAGGCATTAAGCCAAAGACATTTCTACAACTTCCTTTGTGGTTTCCTGTTTTAGAGCTTTAAATAATCATGTTAGAACTTTTTTTTTTCAGGTTTCTAAGCCAAAAGTCCTTCACAAAACTATTTTTGTCAGATGAGTTCTTAAAATAATTCAGAATGGCATTTAAAAAGTTATAAAAGGGTCTTTTAATTCAGAACTTTTTACTATGTAACAATTAAATTGTTATAGCATTCTGGTTTTTTAAAGAACCTTTTGTTTGACATATTAATATCATAATACCACACAGGCCTTGTCACCACCAAATAAAAATGTGAAATAGATTGGGGTCCCTGACTGGCTCAGTCTGTAGAGCATCTGACCCTTGATCTGAAGGTCCTTAAGTTCAAGCCCCATGGGGTGGTGGAGCCTACTTAAAACACACACACTTGGGCACCTGGGTGGCTCAGTTGGTTAAGTGACTGCCTTCGGCTCAAGTCATGGTCCCAGAGACTGGGATCCAGTCCCACATCTGACTCCCTGCTCGGCGAGAGGCCTGCTTCTCCCTCTCTCACTCCCCCTGCTTGTGTTCCTTCTCTGGCTGTGTTTCTCTCTGTCAAATAAATAAAATCTTAAACACACACACACACACACACAAAGGGGCTCCTGGGTGGTTCAGTTGGTTGAGCCTCTGTCTTCAGCTCGGGTCATGATCTCAGGGTCCTGGGATCAAGCCCTACAATGGGCTTTATTGAGACTGCTTCTCTCTCTCCCTCCGCCACTCCTCCCATTTGTGCTCTCTTGCTCACTCACTCTCTCTCAAATAAATAAAATCTTTAAAACACACACACCAAATAAACATTAGTTAAGTGGTTTTGCCTTGAAACAAATCGGTAAGTGGCCATATCTGAAAATAATCTCAAGATACTTCTGCATCTGATTCCTGATAATATGTGAAAACCCTGCACTTCAGCCCTTTAATCAGAATATTAAATCAGGATTTATTTGAAATTATAGTATATACAAAGAGAGAAGTTCAGAAAGCATTTTTGTTTTTATTTATTATAGATAGAATTTATTATAGATTTACCAAAGTGGTAATGCATATGTGTTCAAAATTCAAAGTCACATAATATTCCCAGCCATCCACTTCACCTCCCTGAAGGTATCGTGCTACCAGTTTCTTATATCTCCAAGGTGTAATTATGCCTTTATGAGTAAATATGTATATTCTCTTCCCTGCTTTTTTCACAAATGACAGTTTGGTTTTTTTTTAAGATTTTATTTATTTGACAGAGAGAAACACAGCCAGAGAGGGAACACAAGCAGGGGGAGTGAGAGAGGGAGAAGCAGGCTTCCCGCTGAGCAGGGAGCCCGATGTGGGACTCGATCCCGGATCTCTGGGATCATGCCCCGAGCCGAACGCAGCCGCTCAACCAACTGAGCCACCCAGGCGTCCCACAAATGACAGTATTCTATACACCTTGCATTTTCTACACTTTGCACATTCTCTCCTTAATATCTTTGAGACTTTTTATATTACTTCAAAAAAGTTTCCTCTTTCTTGATTCTTGTACAGGATTTCATTGTACTTATTTTTTTTTAAGATTTTATTTATTTATTTGACAGAGAGAAACACAGCAAGAGAGGCAACACAAGCAGGGGGAGTGAGAGAGGGAGAAGCAGGCTTCCCGCCGAGCAGGGAGCCTTATGTGGGACTCGATCCCAGGTCTCCGGGATCATGACCTGAGCCGAATGCAGTCGCTTAACCAACTGAGCCACCCAGGCGCCCCTCATTGTACTTATAATAATGGACACTTCGGTGATTTCCAGTCTTTGGCACAAACAATGCTACAGTAACTACGGACATATGTATTTCACACATGGTCAAGTGTGTCTTTGGAAGAAAATCCTAAAAGTGGAATTTCCAGGTTGAAGAATATGTCATTTGTCATTTCAAATTAAAACACTGCCAAATAACTTTCATGGAGGTAGTAACAGTTACCCCCCATGATGTAAGAGCATGCTTTTCTCCCTACATCCTTGCCAGCACAATGTGATATTCACTCTACAAATATTTATTGGATTCTTTTTTTATGATAAAACATTTTCTCAGGGCACCTGGGTGGCTCAGTTGGTTAAGCGACTGCCTTCGGCTCAGGTCATGATCCCGGAGACCTGGGATGGAGTCCCACATAAGGCTCCCTGCTCGGCGGGAAGCCTGCTTCTCCCTCTCTCACTCCCCCTGCTTGTGTTCCCTTTCTGACTGTGTCTCTGTCAAAAAAAATTTTTTTTCTTTTTTTCCCCTTTCATTTTTTTAATAATAACTTATTTTATTTTTTTCAGTGTTCCAAGATTCATTGTTTATGTCCCACACCCAGTGCTCCATGCCATTCATGCCCTCAATACCCACCACCAGGCTCACCCATCCTCCCACCCTCCTCCCTTCCAAAACCCTCAGTTTGTTTCTGAGTCCAAAGTCTCTCATGCTTCATCTCCCTCTCTGATTTACCCCAGTTCACATTTCCTTTCCTTCTCCCACTGTTATTAATTGGATTCTTGCTGTGGGTTCAGGTACTAGGTGATTAGAACACATCAATGAATGAAATAGATCAAAATCCCTGCCCTAGTGGGGTTTATATTCTAGCAGAAGACAAAAATAATATAATGTATTAATAGTACAAATAAACATAAAATCATGTAGTATGTTAGAGGCTGGAATATGTTCTGGAAAAAATGACCAGGATCTAAGGAATCAGGAGTGTAGTGGTTCTAGGTTTCATTTGGGGTGATATTTGAATAGACTTAAAGGAAGTTAACTTGAGGGAGTTAACTCTGCAGACCTGGGGGGAAATTATTATTGGCAAAGGAAATAGGCATTTAAAAGTCATAATGCACTAGGGTTGCCTAGGGTATTCCAGGATGACCAAGGAGGGATGAGAAAAGCAAATGAAGGGAGAAGGAAATGAAGTTATATAAGGGACCAGATCCAAATTCCTGAGTGAGTTGTAGGCCATGACAAAGAATTTGGCTTAACTCTGAAATGGGGAGTCATTGAAGCATTTTCAAACTTTTGGATTTTGACAACTGAAGAGGTTAAAAAAATATTTTTTTCACACGCGCCTGGATGACTCAGTCAGTTAAGCGGCTGCCTGCAGCTCAGGTCATGGTCCCAGGGTCCTGGGATTGAGTCCCGTGTCTGGCTCCCTGCTCAGCGGAGAGCCTGCCTCTCCCTCTGCCTGCTGCTCTACCTCCTTGTGCTCTCTCTCTCTCTGTCAAGTAAATAAATAAAATCTTTTAAAAAAATCTTTTTTTCTGTGGTTTAGCTTTGCTTTTTTCTTATTAGAATGGTTGAGCATCTTTTCCTGTCTTAAATGCTATGTTATTTCCTTTTCTAAGTATTCAAATCCTTTCCTTGTTTTGAGGATGTTTGTTAGTCATTTTCATGTTGATTCATAGGAACTTTTATATATTGAGGAAATTAGCCTTTGGTTTGTTACTTTAGTCACAAACTCAGTTAACATCTGAAATGGTCTAACTACATGGATTTTTGCTTTTGCCTGTTGCATTTCAAACATTAGGGCGAGAGCAATAACAGTGTGATTGTATATGAAAATTAATTCATGATTCTCTATCCCTGCATCTTATTTATTTTTTGAAATCAAATATATAGAGAAAAATCATTTCTGAAATGACAAAATGCCTACCAGTTCTTAGGTGCACTTTTTAATTAACAGCTAATCAATAAAAACATAAAAAATATCTTAAGTATCATAGCATACATACATGACAGTCTATTTCCTTTATTTTACAGCATACATTTATATATTTGGTTAATCTTTGGAGTAAGTACAAAGTTCAAAAGATACCAGGGTGCCTGGGTGGCTCAGTCATTGGTTGTCTGCCTTTGGCTCAGGTCATGGTCCTGAAGTCCCAGGATCAAGCCCCTCAACAGGCTACCTCCTTGGCGGAGAAGACTACCTCTTCCTCTGTCACTCCCCCTGGTTATTTTCCCTCTCTAGCTGTTTCTCCCTGTCAAATAAATAAATAAAATCTTTAAAAAAAACAATGAATATTTATTTTTAAAAAAGATACCAAAAATACACAGTAAAAGGTAAATTTCCTTGTTCCTATCTCAGCACTATTGAATTCCTCTTCCCTTAAGTAACTACAGTTTCCAGTTTCCTTTTTTTTTTTTTAAAGATTTTATTTATTTATTTGACAGAGAGAGAGATCACAAATAGGCAGCGAGGCAGGCAGAGAACGAGGGGGAAGCAGCTTCCTGCTGAGCAGAGAGCCTGATGTGGGACTCGATCCCAGGACCCTGAGATCATGACCTAAGCCGAAGGCAGAGGCTTTAACCCACTGAGCCACCCACGTGCTCCCAGTTTCCAGTTTCTTATGTAGCCTTCTAGAGATATCTTATATGGATGCATGTGTATATATCATCTTCAGTCTGTTTGCTCTAAATGGACCCATTCCTAATCTCAATTATTCAGTATAAATTCATGCATTTAAGAATCAACTATATTGGGGTGCCTGGGTGGCTCAGTTGGTTAAGTGACTGCCTTCGGCTCAGGTCATGATCCCAGAGACCCGGGATCGAGCCCCGCATCGGGCTCCCTGCTCGGCGGGAAGCCTGCTTCTCCCTCTCTCACTCCCCCTGCTTGTGTTCCCTCTCTAGCTGTGTTTCTGTCAAATAAAGAAATAAAATCTTTACAAAAAAAAAAAAGAATCACCTATATTGACAAGGATAACCTGTTGTAAGATGTGGAAATAAAGATTAGAGTTGGCTGTTTTCCAGTCCAGTAGGAAAACAGTAAAGGAAATAGTAAGTTATAATTGTTATTTGTATGGAAGCGTCACATAATCTTTTCCCTCATATTAGTTATGTAATTTAGAAATTATTGTTACTGCCATTTTACAGATGAGGAAACATGCTCAGAGAGGTTAAATAACTTGCCAGAGGGCATAAAATTATCTAGGACTTAAACTCACATCTCTTGATTCAAAGAAGGAAAATAGTCTCTCTAAACTGAATGAGGAATTGAAATGAGGAAAAGAGCAGCAGGAATAATCTCACCAAGACTGTTTGCTATTGTGGTCTTTGACTCTTATATATACCCTTCTTATATGGTTTGACTTTTTCAGGATCTTCTGCTTATGGCTAATATCTAGGGTTGCTTTTAGCTTAAAATGTTCAGTTTTCCAGCTTTCCTGGGATTAAGGGGGAGCAGGATTTTTTTTTTTTTCAGAGATGGATGACAACTTTAAGAATATCACTCATAGAACATTTTTTTGTTTTTTTTTTAATTTAAATTTTGTTAGTTAACAATATTGGGTGTTGGAGTAGAATTCAGTGATTCATCACTTACCTACAACACCCAGTGCTCATCACAACAAATGTCCTCTTTAATACTCATTATCTGTCTAGCTCATCTCCCACCCAACTCCCTCCATCAACCCTTAGTTTGTTCTCTATCATTAAGAGCCACATATGGCTTGTTTCCTTCTCTCCTTTTTTTAAGAGGGAGCAGGGTTAATCCAGGTATGTATGGATTCAGGAAACAAAAGAGATCATCATAAGTTTTGGTCATAAGTAGAATGTCAGTACAATCTCTTAAAGGAAAATTTAAAAGAAAATGCTATCCTGAAATATCTTCCTGTAACCAAATCGAGTACCATACATATAGATTTTGATGAATAAAGTCCTTAAAATTACATTTTTAAGTTAAAATGGGCTTTTCAGTTTCTGATTTCCCCAAAGTGTAAAAGAAGAGGAGCAAAAATCACTTAATTGTTCTTGTGAGTAGGACTGGCACTACTTTGCTGGTAGAGACCCAACTCAAGGACCACCACTTTAGTGTTTCTTTTGAGAACCAAGAACAGCAAGAATGATGAGGTCACATCTAGCCCCTCCCCCACAACTATCAACTGCTTTTTTTGACAGTTAGAAGGTCAGGTGAGTAGTTTTTCATTAGAGAAACATATGCACACGAAGTACTTGCTTAGGCATAGCTAAGCTGAGGGATAAAAAGTTTTTGAAAGAATTTCAAAATGAAATAGCCATGCTGGTAAAAACAATCAGAACTCTGTTGTACTTTCTTACACTTACTCTGTGGCTTAGGATTGTTTATATTTTAAATTACATTTGGGAGAGTGTGCCCTATAATCTTTTTAGTTTTGGAGCCTCTAAAGGCCTTAATCAGACTCTGGACACATGGTCGGGGAAATCCTGAATATTAAACTACAACAGGGAGGCTAATCATAGACCCTGTAACACAATGGAATCAAAACAGAAACAGCCTTTAGGATGTAGCTGGGTCAGAAATGAAAGGCAGAATAAATGTTTCACTACCCATACTTCCTTTTCTATTCAAACTTCAGTTTAGTGTTAAATGGGCATACCACTGGATAATAAAAAAAAATTAAAAACCAACATGAACCCTGATAAAAAGTAGGGGAGGGCATACTGATGAAAGAAAAAAAAAGCATGCAGGTGAGCTGGATGTGGCAGATGTGTCCTTGATGCTGAGCTGCCTAAACATGATTCGGTTGTAATAGTATGAACCCCTGAAGAGTTTTAAGAAAGAAAGTGACATGTTATAAATACTGCTTGAGAAAAACTAGTAACTAAATGTAAGACAGACTGGAAAAGAAAACATAAAATGTTAAAAGACTACTAAAAACCTGATGGAGGAGGAATCCACAAGATTTAGTGACTAACTGTAGTGGATGAAGGAGCTGAGAAGTCAATGATTAAGAGGAAACCTTGGGCTGGTTAGGGGGCAGGTGGCAGAAGGAGGTTGGTGACCATGGCAGAATTATTTATTGAAAACCAAAGACATAGTTTTGGTACACTCCAAAAGAGGATGGGGGGAAGTACTGCTTAAATAATGCTTTATTTCATAAGGGGACAGAAGAGTATTTTCCTTTCATCTTGGCCTCAATGCCAAGGCCTCTACTTCCTAATAATTCAATTCAGGAGAGTCTGAGAATTACAACATAGCAAAAGAAAAAGTCATAAAAGTCAGTCATTGATTTGATGTAAAAAGTTACAGATCAGGTGAATCAAAAGACAGGAAATGAAAGTGGAAGGCCTTTCGCAGACAGGATATGACTGAAAATCCAAAGTTAGAGCCTAGATCCAGTCCTGAAGAAAAGGAAAAATGTATGTTTCTCAGTTTTTGTTTGCTGGATGACATTTGAGAGGAGCTTCTTTTGTTCTTGGATCATTTTTAAGCCAGCAACACCTCTCAGTTCAAGTCTGAACGATCCGAAAGTCATAGCTAAGGAAGAATCAGTATCTTGCACATAGCAGGCATTCAGTAAACATTTGTGGAATGAAGAAATGAAGGATTTTCAGGACTCAGTATGCATGAAGTATGAAAAGAATCAGGAGAATCAAATCCAGTAGCAAAGAAGAAATGGGCTAGAGTCCATATACTGGAACTCACTGAAAGCCAAACCAGTATAGAAATGAAAAATGGGGCACTGAGTCTCTGGTTTGGTTTGGTTTATAATTCCTGAGAGCTCTTTCCTTTTATCTTGGTTTCTTTTCAAGGTCAGAATCACGCTTAACAGTTCATATCTGGATAAAAAAAGAAATTGGTTATGGCAAAGGCAAAAAACTTGAGGCTTCTCAACTCTAGTGATCTTGTCCAGGACAAGCTATGAAAGCCAGGATCTCATGGAGGCAGACTTAGTTTTAAAGAGTTTATTTCTCCTCAAAAGATTCCAAACATAATGTTTGCATTTGACAGACCAAGTAATATTTCTCAACAGTTGTTTCAGCCTTTTACCACTGTCAAACTCCTACTGCATGTTGCTCTATTTTGCATTCATCAGAGCCCCTAGCAGTTCTGCTTAATCTAGATATAAGATGATAACCTTTCAGGCAGGAGCTACCAAGAGGAAGGCCAGGGCTCCAGATTCTTGGCTTGGCCACCTTTTCCAGGGCCTGGCTAAATCAATAATCTATCTTCAGTCTCTCTCTGCCTGCTCCTGTCCCTGATTATTCACATTCTTGTGTTTCCTTTATGCTAGAAAATTTCCTTCCTTTTTCCTCTCCACCACCAAACTTCTTAGAAGCTTTTACTTCCTACTTTCAATTTTCTGATCTTCCTTCCTCCCATTAGCCCCTCAGCCACAGTAATCTGGCTTTCATTCCCACCATGCTACAGAAAACTGCTCTGGCAATTGTCACTAAAAACATATGAATGATAACATATGAGGTCTTCTTTGAATTCTATTTTAATTCTCTGCAGTGCTGAGCTCTGTGAAGTATTTCTTTCCTGGCCTCTGAGATAACACTCCTTTACTTTTATACCTCTGTGGACAGTTTAACTCATTCATTCTTCAAATTCTGCCCATCTCTGAAATTTAGGTGTTTCTACGGGTTCTCCCCGTAAGTCTCTTCTTATGCCAACACACTCCCTCCCTGATCCCCTAGCCTCAGGTATTGCCTGAATATTCCCAAGTCATCACATCTGACCGTCCCTACTCCTGAAGCTCGCTCTCAAATAAACATAGGTTAATTAGAAAACAAATAAGCCACTACAAGAGGGAATTCACCCATGTTATCTCCACTAATCCTGACATTTCTTTGCTGACAGGAAAAAAAGGCGAAAGGATGACAAACCCTGTTACAGACCCCTTGGCATGGGAGATAGACCTCCCCTCAACTACCCATACCAATCCTCTAAGTAATAATTTAGTGTAGACACTATGTATCAAAATCTCCTCCAGAGAATAAGGAGATGGTCCTAAAGTCAGCTATAGTAGTAGCTTCTAGAAGGAAGAAGAGTTAGAAGTGCCACATGCGTGTTTCAGTTTGATTTTTAATTTGGAGGGTGAAAGGAATTTGAGACTTTACTCATTTGAGACCCAGTTTGCTGACAATGTAGAAGACTGGGAAACTGCCAGGAGAGAGGAGAGAGGCTACCTTCTAGGATCCGACAGCCTCCTCTTAAACTTCCTGCAGGCATCCCAAACACAACTACTCTGGGACTGATCTCATCCTTCTGCTTCTACAACCATTCTAGTTAACATCACCTCTCACCCTCTTGACCTAGACAGAAACTTCTGTTATTGGGGACTCTTCCCTCTCTAGCAGTACCCCATTCAGTTCCAAGAGACCTCCCTCCAGACTGGCTCCTTTCAATGCCAGACCAGGCCCTACCATGTCCATATCTCTACTCTCTACCCCACCCATTCTATGTCTCCCACTGCAGCCAGAGGGACCTTCCCAGAACATTACTGGTCGGTCATTCCTCACATCCTTTCATTAAAACCCCCACTGATAATGTCTAGGCTTTTACTGGGGTATATGAGGTCCTTTGCAACCTACCTTGACTTGTCTTTCATTTTCATCGCTGGCAACTCCTTCCCTCATCCAAACATCAGTGGGCTCTCTGTAACATTTCAAACATACTTTATTAAGTACTGAGTGCCAACTATAAGCCAGGCACTAAACTTTGTCGTACAGTGAACAGGAAAGAAAGGCCACTGCTCTCATACAACTCACACTTCAGTAGGAAGAACCAGTGAATAAACAAGATAATTTCAGATAGTGATATGGGGTATGAAGACAATTAAATGGGGGTGTTAGGGCGGTGGTTTTGGCTACTTTAGCGCTCAAGAAGAGCCTGAGAAGCTAACATTTAGTTGATCTTCAATGACGAGGAGCCAGACAAGCAAACATCTAGTATAGAGTATGTGGGGCCGTTTGATCAGCATGTGAGAAAGGACTTGAGGCAAGAACTAGCTTGGCAGCTTGGCATTTTCAGTGTTCCAAAACAAAGCAATGAGCCTGCACCTTATTATACACATGAGTGGAGGCAATGAGGCCAGATTGGCCTCCAGTGGGAGGTGAGGCCAGATCACAGGGGCCATGTGGGCCATCAAAAAAAGTTTGGGTGTTATTTTAAGGGCAAGAGGAATCTACTGAAAGATTTTGAGTGAGGGACTGACATGCTCTGGATCACTCTGGATCTTCCTGGAGAAAGGGTATCTGCTTGGAGACCAGTTCCATGACTTCAGGCTTGTGCTCAGGCCATGTCAAAACCTGGAACGAGGGTTTTTCCCAGGACGGTTCCCACGCTCCTGGGAGCTGATTCCCGCAGTGCTTTCAGCCCAGGTCAAGCCTGGTTTGCCTTGCCAGCCCTTCAATCGCTCAACAAACCACTCACTGGGCGCAGGGGACAGAGTCCTGAGGCCTCCCGCTGTCACAGAACCACTTTTTTCTGTTCCTGCCTCTGTCTCCTAACTCAAGGGACAAGACTATGTTTGGCGGGGCAGGGACAAACCCAGGTTCACGGGTCAGTGGTACGAAGGAGGTTTCTCCCTAAGACGATCGAAGACACCTCGCCACAGGCAGCCGTAACTAAAGAGCTGGGAGACCAGGGCGGCGCCGCGGGGGATCAGGGCAGGATATGGACTACAATTCCCAGCAGACTCTGCGAGCGGCTGCCGATCCCTCCGCACCAACTTACTCCACCGGCTGTTCCCACCGCGGCCCCTCCAAGGAGCAAGCCCAGGTTTTTTTCCTGGGACCGAGGTCCATCTTCTTATCACAGTTCCAGAGAGAGACCACTGAGTGCCCTGGAGGAGAAACGGACTTTTTGAGGAGAAACGCGGACGCAGACTATCGGAGAGGCGTCGCTCAGAAACTACCGACTTTCGCGCGCTTTGGCGCGGGCGGTTGTGGGTAGCGCGCCGAGGAGGGAGAAAGGAGCCGGGGGGCTGTGACCGCGGCCTGAGGGGATGTTCGAAGACGAGCCCCACGCTGAGGGGGCAGCGGTGGTCGCCGCGGCCGGGGAGGCGCTGCAGGCTCTGTGCCAGGAGCTGAACCTGGACGAGGGGAGCGCGGCCGAAGCTCTGGACGACTTCACCGCCATCCGGGGCAACTACAGCCTAGAGGTGAGCGGCGGCAGGTGGGGCGGCCGTATCCGACCCCCGCCAGGCCCCACCCCCGCCCCGCCCCTACCCCACCCTGTGGGGCGGTGGGAGTTTCCCCACCGGGAAGGGTCTGCGGGTCTCGCCGCGGAGTACGGAGTTGGAAGGGCGGGTGTAGACCCATCTGCCGATTTTCTTTCTGTGGCGGGAACCCGATGTCCGGAAGAGGAGCGGCTTGTCCGCGGTCGCACGCCCCTCGGGGGTCCCCTAGACTCCAGACCAGCTTCCCGCCGAGCGCCGCAGTTGTTAACGATAGCGCTCGTAAATCTATTAAACCAAGTGCCGGAATGGTAAAAGCTGAAGTGAACTGTAGTGCTCGCACCACTGCCCGGCCCTTTAAATATGTCATCTCGCTGGGTTCTCGCCGCAACCCTAGGATCTCGAGCTGTGATCGCCGTTCCACGGGAGCACCTAAGCTACGTGCCCAAGGGCGCGCGGTTAGTGGTGAACCCGGGCGGAGGAGCCCGAGCTCGAACCACCCCACCCCGCGGGCTCTCCCCGGCGGGCGGAGGTGTGGGCTGCTTGCTCTGATGAAAGCCCCACCGTCAGCAAGTGGGGCTCAGCCCTCAGCCCCGGCCTCCTCCCGTCTCAGTATCCTGATGCTTAGCGCAGCGCCTGGCTTTGAATAAAATAAGTATAGGCCGTCATTACTGGTCCCCCCCCCCATTCTCGCATGGAGCACCCCCCCCCCCAGCAGCCCTGTGAAAGCCCTGCTTTCCAGGTAGTAATATCAAGGCCCAGAGGACTGTGCTACCCAGTTCCTTCTGCTAATTATTATAGGAATCCAGTATAGAGGTGGCATTGTGATGAGATGTATTTCAGCATATTACTCCAGTAGTCTTAAAATTCAGAGGCTTTCTTGCATAATCCAAGGGCCCTGGACTCACTGACTCGCCACTCAGTGAAATGAATCGATTCCTGGGTTCAGAGGCATGTACTTGGATGTCTGGAGTTGAGTGTTGGGGAAAATATATAAAGACGCCCTTAATATGTCTCTAGGGTAGAACTGGTAGGATGAAGAACAGTGACCTGCACCCATGGGTGGCACGACTGAAAAGCTGAAGGAAGGATAGCAAGATAAAAGATATAATGAATCATAGCCACTCAGTGAAAATGAACTAATTTTTAAAAGCCTGAGAAGGCGTTCTGACTTCCCAAGTCCTCCTTTGATCTGCCATTGAATAAACATTTACTGAGTGCAAACTGTAGTCAAGGCATTAAACTAGGCACCTTTTTCCAAAAAATTTTTTTTTAAGATTTTCTGTTTAGAGAGAAAAAAGAGAGCACACAGAGGGGAGGGGCAGAGAGAAAGTCTTAAGCTGACTGTGCTGTTAGCCAGACACAGGACTTGATCTCAGGACCCTGAGATCATGACCTGAGCAGAAACCAAGAGTCAGATGCTCAAATAACTGCCCCACCCAGGTGCCCCTCAAATTGTTAAATATACCAAATTTCTTCCCGCTTGCTTGTTTTCTCCATGCCATTCCCTCTGTCTGGAAAATTTACCCTCACTCCCTACAACAGGCAAATTCAAGAACTAAGTCTGAAGAGCTAAGTTAACTAGGTGGAGTTGATCAAAGTACATATGTGAATTAAGATTCTGTGACTGTTTATTCTGTCCTGAGTCTTTTCTATTCTTCCTCCTCTTATTTTTTTTTCTTTTGTTTGTTTTTGGCGAAAGGCTCTTGGAGTAGGTATTTTCATATATCTACTCTTTTTTTTTTTTTTAAGATTTTATTTATTTATTTGACAGAGAGATCACAAGTAGGCAGAGAGGCAGGCAGAGAGAGAGGAGGAAGCAAGCTCCCTGCTGAGCAGAGAGCCTGATGCAGGCCTCAATCCCAGGACCCTGAGATCATGACCTGAGCCGAAGGCAGAGGCTTTAACCCACTGAGCCACCCAGGCACCCATATCTACTCTTTCTTAAGAAACCCTCTCCCAGAGGCGCCTGGGTAGCTTGGTCATTGAGCTTCTGCCTTCTGGATCCAGCCCTGCATTGGGAAACCTGTTTCTCCCTCTCTCACTCCCCCTGCTGTGTTCCCTCTCTCACTGTGTTTGTCTGTCTGTCAAATAAATAAATAAAATTTAATAAGAAAAAAACTCTCTCCCAAGCTCCTGTCCGATCAGTATACCTGACAGGCTCCCACTTACATTTCCCCTTTGCCTTTCCCTCTCCCCCCTTATGTTTTGCTGATGCACCACTTAACCAATTTTAAATCTCCCTCTGAATTCTCTGACCTCTACTCAAAATCAGTTACTCTACTCTATTCTCTCACTCTACAATTCTTTTTTTTTTTAAGATTTTATTTATTTATTTGACAGAGAGATCACAAATAGGCACAGAGGCAGGCAGAGAAAGAGAGGGAGGCAGGCTCCCTGCTGAGCAGAAAGCCCAATCCCAGGACCCCAAGACCATGACCCAAGCTCAAGGCAGAGGCTTAACCCTCTAAGCCACCTAGGCGCCCCTCACTCTACAATTCTTAAAGCATATACCTCACCAATTAAAGATAACTGTTATTTGTTCCTTTTTGTCACTCTAGATTTGAAATTACATAAGATCAGAAACCATCTTTATTTGTAAGGTCTAATGTAAAGAATGAAAATAAGTAATATAGTTGGCTTTTTTTTAGGGAAAAAAAGTAAAAATACTGGTACTTAAGTTTTATCTTAATAATGTTTTCTCTTTTTTTAATTAATTAATTTTAAAAATTTTTTCAGTGTTCTAAGATTCATTATGCCCCACACCCAGTGCTCCATGCAATACATGCCCTCAGTACCCACCACCAGACTCGCCCATCCTCCCAACCCACCCTCCAAGACCCTCAGTTTGTTTGAGTCCAAAGTCTGTTATGTTTCGTCTCCCTGCCCGATTTACCCCACTTCCCATTTTCTTTTCTTCTACTGTCCTCTATATTACTCCTTATGCTCCACAAGTAAGTGAAATCGTATGATACTTGACTTTCTCTGCTTGGCTTATTTCACTCAGCATAATCTCTTCCAATCCTGTCCATGTTGCTACAAAAGTTGGGTATTCATTCTTTCTGATGGAGGCGTAATATTCCATTGTATATATGGACTATATCTTCTTTATCCATTCATCTGTTGAAGGGCACCTTGGCTCTTTCCACAGTTTGGCCATTGTGGCCATTGCTGCAATGAACATTGGGGTACATATGGCCCTTCTTTTCACTACCTCTGTATCTTTGGTGTAAATACCCAGTAGTGCAATTGCAGGGTTATAGGGTAGCTCTATTTTTAATTTGTTAAGGAATCTCCACACTGTGTTTTCCAAAGCAGCTGCACCAACTTGCATTCCCACCAACAGGGTAAGAGGGTTCCCCTTTCTCCACAGCCTCTCCAACACTTGTTTCCTTTCTTGTTAATTTTGGCCATTCTGACTAGTGTAAGATGGTATCTCAATGTGGTTTTGATTTGAATTTCCCTGATAGCTAGTGATGATGGACATTTTTTCATGTGTCTGTTAGCCATTTGTATGTTTTCTATGGAGAAGTACCTCTTCATGTCTCCCGCCCCTTAATGGTGTTTTCATTAGTAACCTGTATCCAGTAGCTCTCTGATACTTGGATGCTATTCCCCAAAATTTGTTAATCAAGGCTTCTAAAAATATTCAACCACAAACTTACATGCTTTTTTTTACCTTGAACAAATAAGACTTCTCCCTACATTAGGGAAGTAACACTGGATTTTAATTCTATTGGTGGCCATCCATTTCTGTCTTTCCCTTATGATTATTACAGGAAATCTTTCAGTGTTTTTATTCTTTTAGAGACTGCAGAACTGTGCTATAATATATGTATCTAATTGTTAATCCCTAAGTTACATATGTAGTTCATTGATAAAGCCATGAAGTGATTTTAGCTTGGAGATAAGTCTAAAGCAGACAATTGAGTATTGAATTCCCAAATGTCACATTTTTATACCATTGTAAATTGAGATATCTACTACAATGTAGAGACTTACTTTTTTAAAGATTGGGTAGATAATTCTCCAAATTTTTACCTCACAAAAATGGCGGTCTTTTTTATGTTGTACAAGATAGATAAGAATTTTTTGGGCACCTGGGTGGCTCAGTGGGTTAAAGCCTTTGCTTTCAGCTCAGGTCCTGATCTCAGGGTCCTGGGGAGCCTGCTTCCTCCTCTTCTCTCTCTGCTTGCCTCTCTGCCTACTTGTGATCTCTGTCTCTGTCAAATAAATAAATAAATTTTTTTTTGAAAAAGAACTTTTTATGTGTGGCTCCCTTGCCATCTTTCTTTTTTTTTCTTCAAAGATTTTATTTATTTCTTTGGCAGAGAGAAACACAGCCAGAGAGGGAACACAAGCCGGGGGAGTGAGAGAGGGAGAAACAGGCTTCCCACCGAGCAGGGGAGCCGGACACGGGGCCCCATCCCGGGACTCCGGGACCATGACCTGAGCCGAAGGCAGATGCCCAACGACTGAGGCACCCTTGCCATCTTTCTAATCTGTCCTTTCCTCTCTCTGCCATACTGGTTAAAAAAGAAACATAAAACTGAAATGGTGGAAAGGAACTTGAGAATCGTCGAGACCGACTGGTGTTTTCAAATCAAGAAAGCTAATACTGAGAAATTTTAAGAGAACTCTTTCAATAATATTAGATTTGGGGTATAGGTGGAAATCTATTCTTAGATTAATGCTGATTTATCATCTTACACAGAACTGAGAATAAGGAGTTTTATACTCATTTCTGCAAAACTAATTTTGTGTGAACTTAGGCAAATATCGTCACCGCTCTGGCCTGTTATATACATAATGAAAGTAAGACCAGATCCAAGATCTTTTCTGGTTCTATGAATTTTAACACAATGTATTCATTTTGATGTTTGTCTTTTGACTGCCAGGGAGAAGTAATACACTGGTTGGCATGTTCATTATATGTTGCATGCCGCAAAAGCATTATTCCCACTGTTGGGAAGGGTATCATGGAAGGAAATTGTGTATCACTTACCAGAATACTGCGTTCAGCTAAACTAAGGTAAAGCACTTTTATTTTTCAAACATTGTTTTGTAAGTCCTAAATTTATTTTAGAATTTAATTTCTGTAACTCTATTCCATTTTAAGTTTGTTGTCCTATTGGTATCCTTTTCCAGTTGTCATATTCTTTCATTGCCTTTCTTCCTCAAATTCTGACTTCAGCCAGAGGACTCTATACTAATTTTTTTAATCTATATTTTTTCATTATTTTTTTTTAAAGTTTGGAAACAATTTCAAGCTTTTAGAAAAGTTGCAAAAATAAGGAAACACTTAACACTCATATACCCTTGACCCAAATTCACCTTTTATTGACACTTTACTCATTTGTTTTGCCATTTGATCCTTCTCAAAAGAAAAAAAAAATTTTTTTTTGGAAGATTTTGTTTATTTGACAGAGAGAAACATAGCTAGAGAGGGAACACAAGCAGGGGGAGTGAGAGAGGGAGAAGCAGGCTTCCTGCCGAGCAGGGAGCCCAATGCGGGGCTCGATCCTGGGTCTCCAGGATCATGACCTGAGCCAAAGGCAGTCGCTTAACCAACTGAGCCCCCAGGCGCCCCCCAACTCCCTTTTTAATAGACGACTCCTCATTTTGGATTTGTCTCATGTTTTCTTATGATTAGAGGCAGGTTATACACCCCAGATAGAAAACTACATAAAGTAATTTTATGTCCTCACTATATTACATCTGGAGGCACGATATCCATGCGCTTTGCTTGTGTTAATTTTGATTATCTGCTCAATGTGTTGTCCTGGTTTTCTACTTTATAGTTAATATTTTTTACCTTGCAACAAATAAGCAATCAGTGGGTCTTAGCTGTAGCTTTTACTTGCTCTGGTGTTAATCATATGGAACTATTTACCTGAATACAAAACAAAGGGAATGGAATGATTGAGATTTGGATAGATGGTAATGGTCTCTGATTCTGGGTTTTTCACCCATGATAAAAATATTTGAGGTTGTTGTTTGTTTGCTGTCCTGGGGTTTCAGCCTGGAAGACAAACAAACTTTAAAAGACCTAGCGAAGGGGTGCCTGGGTGGCTCAGTGGGTTAAAGCCTCTGCTTTCTGCTCAGGTCATGATCTCAGGGCCCTGGGATTGGCTCTCTGCTCACCAGGGAGCCTGCTTCCTCTTCTCTCTGTGCCTGCCTCTCTGCCTACTTGTGATCTCTCTGTCTGTCAAATAAATAAATAAAATCTTTAAGAAAATAAATAAAAATAAAAGACCTATTGAAGGAGAGCAGTTAGGTTTCAGTTCATGCTAAATTAAAAAAAAAGTTCTCAGAATAATTTTAGTGTGCATAAGAGGAAAAATAATACATTCAAGACAATTTTTTTAAAACTTCAGTAGATAATAATTTTTGTCATTTATGATAAAAAGTAAAATGAAAGTGTAATTAAGATTGATGGAGTTCAGGTAATCTAATTTTTAATTGAGAAAAACCTCCCCTTCATTTCAATATACAATAATGTGACTTTTTTCTGTCAGTACTTCTCATCATTGACCATATAAAATTTTTATATGTTATATAAATATAAATTTATATTTTATATAAATATATAAATCCCAATAAATTGTATTTTTTTAAAGATTGTATTCATTTATTTGACAGAGAGAGAGATATCACAAATAGGCAGAGAGGCAGGCAGAAAGAGGGGGAAGCAGGCTCCCTGCTGAGCAGAGAGCCTGATGTGGGCCTTAATTCCAGGACCCTGGGATTATGACCTGAACCGAAGGCAGAGGCTTTAACCCACTGAGCCACCCAGGTGCCCATTTTTTTTCTTTTTTTCTTTTTTTAAATCAAGATTCTTAAGATTTGTAGGCATAAATAAAATGTTAACTTGTCCATCATATGGACTCATTTTAAAGTTGTGCTTTTTAAAAAAATAAAGTTGCTTTTTTTGTTTAGTTTAATACAGTTTTTTAGTAAAATGAAGAAGTGGATGGACATGTCAAACCTGCCACAAGAATTTCGTGAACGTATAGAAAGGCTAGAAAGAAATTTTGAGGTGTCTACTGTAATTTTCAAAAAATTTGAGCCAATTTTTTTAGATATATTTCAAAATCCATATGAAGAGCCACCAAAGTTACCACGAAGTAGGAAGCAGAGGTAAGACCCTTAATTGTTACATAATTGACAAAATGCACAAATTAAAAGTCTGCTTTTTACCAGAAGTATCCATTTGCAAAAAAAAATTTAATTTTTAAAAAATCCATTTATGATTACCATATCTGGAAATCCAGGGTAATATTTTCACTTATTTTTTATGGTCTGATTATTTTATGCAGATTAGATTTATTTCTTTAAGTGCATTTAATGAACCATAGATTGCCCTTTATGAATGAAATTTTACATGTAATTTGACTTCACTATTTGTTATTTATATTTGCTGTTTCAATTTAAATGACTATGTGGTGTGATATTTAGCAAGTTAGTTAAAAAGTTCATTTTTTTCTTTTTAGGAGGATTCCTTGCAGTGTTAAGGATCTCTTTAATTTCTGTTGGACACTCTTTGTTTATACTAAGGGTAAGGTGACACTATGAGTGGTTTTACGTTTCTGCCGTGGGAACATGGTTATTTGACATGAGAGGTTTCTGGTCTTTGTGTCTATTTTTTTTTTCTTATAAAGGTAATTTTCGTATGATTGGAGATGATTTAGTAAATTCTTACCATTTACTTCTGTGCTGCTTGGATCTGATTTTTGCCAATGCCATTATATGCCCAAATAGACGTGACTTGCTGAATCCATCATTTAAAGGTAAGATCTTAATTACTTCTGAAAAATGGTCATCAGTATTTAGAAAAAGTTTTAAAAGTTGGCCATATTCTTTTAACCATTTCCTTTTGCTCTTCATACCCTATCAAACTAGGTTTACCATCTGATTTCCATACTGCTGACTTTCGGGCTTCTGAAGAGCCACCCTGCATCATTGCTGTACTGTGTGAACTACATGACGGACTTCTAGTAGAAGCAAAAGGAATAAAGGAGCACTACTTTAAGCCATATATTTCAAAACTCTTTGACAGAAAGGTACTGTACTTATTAGTGAATGGCTAAGCTGTTTAAGGATCAGCAACAAAAGCCTCAAAGGAAAAAATTATGTTTTAAGCAAGTTCTCAGCATTATAGGACTCAGGGTCAAGATTTTCAGGTTTCACTCTCTGCCATGACACAAAGTGCTATAATGCAGAATTGCCCTATGATCCTTTGTGGTGTACGAAACTGAGTTGTTAAATATTATGACCAACTATATGTACTGTCAAGTAAATGCAGTAGCAGAGATGGCTGTAAGAGGTTTTGATAAAAGAATTATAAAGAACAGAACATTGAAGTAAGCCTAATAAAGAACTATGAAAAGTAGAAGGTCAGGGTAAATTAATTTACCGTCACAATTTGAATAACTACTGACTATTTACTAAGGATGGGATGATATATAACAACTATAGCTTTAATTCCATATGCATAGAGCAGAAGATCTATTACAGTTTTGTAGCCACTTACAGGCTACCTGCATTCTAGACTTTTTTCTCAGCAATTTACTTAGCTATTTCTATGTTTATGAAATGGCTTGTTCCTCTTTGTCTTAATTTCTTACTTCCCCAACATTGAGCCATTTAATCCAGCTAGTACTTGAGTTTTCTCTATGGTTAAAAAGGAGAGGAGAGATTGGATTAGGTTATCACTGGGGTTCCCCTCTTTGTAGATAATATGAGATTTTTCTTCAAGCATCAAGTCTTCCCTAACTGTGGTTGTCCTGTTACACAAACTTTTGTATCTGGTTTTATTTTTCTGTGCACGCGTGTGTGTATCATGGCTCCTTATTTGTATGTTAAACATGTCCAGCAAAGTAAACTTTGAAGGGAACTCAAAGATTGTCTTTTGTGCTCTGCAGAAGCAGCACATTAGTGGCCCTGGGGTATAATGAGCACACATCTTGGTTTGCCTGGATTACCTAGGTTTGGGTTGTTGTCTTGGCATAATTATAGCGCCTTTAACTCCAAAAGTATCCTAGTTTAGACAGTTGTCCTCCTACTCATGGGCAGTGATGTTTTGTTTGGCCTGTGTAGGTGTTCTTTATTTTTATTTCATTCCTTTTTAATTTCATATAAAGATTTTTAATATGAAAATTTCTTTCAAGGGGTGCCTGGTTGGCTCAGTCAGTTAAGTGTCTGACTCTTGATCTCAGCTCAGGTCTTCATTTCAGGGTCATGAGTTTAAGCCCTATGTTAGTTAGGCTCCATGGTAGGTGTGGAGCCTACTTTAAAAAAAAGGAAAGAAAATCTCTTCCAAAAATCAGAAGGTATGGCAATACAAGGTTAGAGTCTCTACATGAATTTCTTTCTTTTTTTTTTTTTAAAGATTTTATTTATTTGACAGAGATATCACAAGTAGGCAGAGAGGCAGGCAGAGAGGGAGGAGGAAGCAGGCTCCCCACTGAGCAGAGACCCCGATGCAGGTCTCGATCCCAGGACCCTGAGATCATGACCTGAGCCAAAGGCAGAGGCTTTAATGCATTGAGCCACCCAGGCACTCTCTACATGAATTTCTACATGAGTAACTGTTGTCAAGCTAAATCATGGCCACCTCTTTTAAAATGGGAAATATGCTTTCTATCCTCTTAATTTATGTATGTTGAACCCTGACCCCTGAAGGCATTTAAGTGTGCAACCGTGATGTGTAGTAATGTAAGAATAGTGTGGGTGCATAGACAATATTATAAACAGGGGCATCTGGGTAGTTGGTGGAGCATTCAAGTCTTGATCTCAGGTTTTGATCTCAGAGTTGTGTGTTTAGGTCCCATCTTGGAGCCTACTTTAAAGAATAAATAAATAAAGAAAATATATAAAGAATGTAGTTTTCTTCTCTCACCAACAACATTACCTATATCTGTCTTGAATCTTTCCTTGCCTGACTTATTATCATCCAATAAATGTTAGTTTCCCTTCTCCATAGACCAGTGTTTAAAATTGGACAGCTTCTGTCAGAATCACTTGGGGAATTTATATAAAATGCTGCTTCAACTTAGGACTTGAGGTCCATCAACTGCCTTTTTTAAAGTTCTAAGCAAGCGCCTGGGTGGCTCAGTTGGTTGCCCATCCAGCTCAGTTTTGGCTTAGGTCATGATCTCAGGGTCATGAGAGCCAAGCCCTGGGTTGGGCTTCATGTTCAGCCTGCTTGAGATTCTCTCTCTCCCTTGGCCCCTCCCATTGTTCACATGCTTTCTCTTTCTCTCTCTCTCTTTTTCTTTCTCTCAAGTAAATAAATCTTTAGGGGAAAAAACTTATCTCTAAGTGATTATGTCACTAGAATTTAGAAACCATTGCCATAGGCTAACTTTTAAAAGCATTTTCAAAAATTGACTTAAAAAAATTTTTTTAAGATTTTATTTCTTTATTTGACAGAGAGAAACACAGCTAGAGAGGGAACACAAGCAGGAGGAGTGAGAGAGGGAGAGGCAGGCTTCCCACGGAGCAGAGAGCCCAATGTGGGGCTCTATCCCGGGACTCCGGGATCATGACCTGAGCCAAAGGCAGATGCCCAACGACTGAACCACCCAGGCATCCCGACTTTAAATTTTTAAAAATATTTTACTTATATGGTAAATAGGTTTTACTGGTTTAAAAGAATATTCAGTAATTCTGTTTTGTGTGTATATTATTTACAACTGCCAAAGTGAAAATTTTAGATAAATGCATTGTATCTATATTACGCTTAATTACATGTCAAAAAATGACTTTTTCTTCCCAGATCTTAAAAGGAGAATGCCTCCTAGACCTTTCCAGTTTTACTGATAATAGGTAAGTATCTAACATTAATGGCATCTGCCATATTATAGGCTGTCAATGATGATTTAT
The DNA here is from genome assembly GCA_004023965.1 of Spilogale gracilis. Taxonomy (NCBI): domain Eukaryota; kingdom Metazoa; phylum Chordata; class Mammalia; order Carnivora; family Mephitidae; genus Spilogale; species Spilogale gracilis. The sequence goes on along the minus strand of PITA01008894.1, from coordinate 4,978 downwards.
TGCAGTTTGTTAAGTGGAACATTATAGCAAGGTAACTCTTCCAAACAAATTCCTTCTGCATTAGTGGCATTGACTGAGGTTGTCACTAATCCTTATTGTCTTTAAGTAGACATATTTTAAGAAATCTTTGGCACTTAAGGCTCCTGGGTGGCTCAGTGGGTTAAGGCCTCTGCCTTCGGCTCAGGTGGTGGTCTCAGGGTCCTGGGATCGAGGCCCACATCGGGCTCTCTGCTCGGTGGAGAGCCTGCTTCCTCCTCTCTCTCTCTGCCTCTCTGCCTACTTGTGATCTCTCTCTGTCAAATAAATAAATAAAATCTTAAAAAAAACTTTGGCACTTAAAAAAAACAAAAGAAACCTTTGGCTTAAAAGAGCTTCTTCCAGGAGCGCCTGGGTGGCTCAGTTGGTTAAGTGACTACCTTCAGCTCAGGTCATGATCCCAGAGACCTGGGATTGAGCCCCACATTGGGCTCCCAGCACGGCGGGAGGCCTGCTTCTCCCTCTCTCACTCCCCTCTCTCGCTTGTGTTCCCTCTCTCGCTGTGTTTCTCTCTGTCAAATAAATAAATAAAATCTTTTAAAAAATAAATAAATAAAAGAGCTTCTTCCAGAGAAACTCATAAAGAGACCCAGTGATTTCTGTATTTGAGTGTATGTTCCTTTACTAATCAAATATTAGCAAATTCAGAATATACTTATATTTCAAAGCCATTATTGTTCCTCCAGTGATCACATCTTACTTAGTTTCAGCTAGTTTTCAGATTCAGTTTATACTCTTTTTGCTCATCTTTCAAAGTAATTTATTACTGTTGTGTATGTGAATGTAAAGCATGTCCATAATCAGATAGGATTGATATTGGACTGATATTGTTAGGTGGTTAGAATTAAAAACTGGACAGTCATCAACTTTTCCAGACCTTGGAGTCTAAATTTATCTTCAAGTCAAAATAAATCTGTTGTGGAGGTACTGGACTGGCTCAGTTGGTAGAGCGTCCAACTCTCAATCTTGGGGTTGTGAGTTTGAACCCCATGTTGGACGTAGAGGTTACTTATAAAAATATTTTAAAAAATTAATTGTGTAACTTAGTTTTATTCAGCAGTTTAACATAATTCTTGGGGTATCTGATTGGCTCAGTCAGAAGAGCATGCAACTCTTGATCTTGGGCTTGGGAGTTCAGGTTGGGTGTAGAGATTACTTAAAAATAATTTTTTTTTTAAGGTTTTATTTATTTATTTGAGAGAGGGAGAGTGAGAGAGAGCATGAGAGGGGAGAAAGAGGGAGAAGCAGACTCCACGTGGAGCTGGGAGCCCGATGCAGGACTCGATCCCAGGACTGTGGGATCATGACCTAAGCCGAAGGCAGCTGCTTAACCAACTGAGCCACATAGGTGCCCCCAAAATAAAATCTTTAGACCCACAACCTTACAGTCAAGTGGAGGGAAAAAATATCCAATGGAATAAAAAGGCAGTCTCTTCAACAAATGTTGCTGGGAAAATTGGACAGCAACATGCAGAAGAATCAAACTGGAGTGCTTTCTTACACCATGCACACAAAAATAAATTCAAAATGGATAAAAGACCTAAATGTGAGGTAGAAAACCATCAGAATCCTGGAGAACATAGGCAGCAACCTCTTTTACCTCAGCTATAGCAGCTTCTTACTAGACACATTGCCAGTGGCAAGGGAAACAAAAGCAAAAATGAACTGTTGAGACTTCATCAAGATAAAAAGCTTCTGCACAGCAAAGGAAACAACAAAACTGAAAGGCAGCCTGCAAGATGGGAGAAGATATTTGCAAATGATACATCTGACAAGGGTTGGTATCCCAGATCTGTAAAGAACTTACCAGACTCAACAGCCAAAAAGCAAGTAATCCAGTTAAGAAATGTGCAAAAGATATGAATAGACACTTTTCCAAAGAACACATCTAGATAGCTAACAGACACATGAAAAGATGCTTAACATCACTTATCAGTAGGGAAATATAAATCAAAAAACCATGATGAGATACTACCTCACAACTGTCAGAATGGCTAAAATTAACAACACGGAAAGCAACAGATGCTATCGAGGATGCAGAGGAAGGGAAACCCTCTTGCATCATTGGTGGGAATACAAACTAGTGCAGCTACTCTAGAAAACAGCATGGAGTTTCCTCAAAAAGTTAAAAATAGAACTACCCTACAAACCTCCAGTTTTACTACTATTTACCCAAAGCATACAAAAATACATATTTAAAGGGATACATGCACCCCGATGTTCATAGAAGCATGATCAGTTATAGCCAAACTATGTAGAGAGCCCAAATGTCCATTGACTGATGAATGTATAAAGAAGATATGGTATATATACACAATGGAATGTTACTCAGCCATTAAAAAGAATTAAATCTTGCCTTTTGCAATGACATGAATGGAGCTAGTGTGTATTATGCTAAGTGAAACAAGTCAGGCAGAGAAAGACAAATACCCTGTGATTTCACTTATATGTGGAATTCAAGGAATAAAACAGATGAACATATGGGAGAGGGGAAAGAGAGAGGGAAACCATAAGAGACTCTTAGAGAGCAAACTGAGACGTAATGTAGGGAGGTGGGTGGGCTAAATGGGTGATGGTATTAAGGAGGGCAGTTGATAAGATGAGCACTTGGTGTTGTATGTAAAGTGATGAGTCACAGAATTCTGAAACTAACATAGCGCTGTATGTTTAAATAAAATTTAAATAAAAACAAAATCTTTTTAAAATAAAATCTCTTTTCAGCAAAGCAGTGAACAAGGAGTATGAAGAATATGTTTTAACCGTTGGTGATTTTGATGAAAGGATCTTTTTGGGAGCAGATGCAGAAGAGGAAATTGGAACTCCTCGAAAGTTCACTGGTGACACCCCACTAGGGAAACTGACAGCACAAGCTAATGTGGACTGTAATCTTCAACAACACTTTGAAAAAGTAATATAACTTAGCCTGGCCTCAGTCTTGAATGATCTTTTTCTCTCTGTGTGTGATTCTACTAACAGCAGAAGCATCTTTCAAGTTAAATCTTGAGTTTCTTCTACTAATTTATATTTCCCATGAAAACCTTTGTAAAAGGTAATTTTTAAAACTATGGCATTTAGTATTTTTTACCTCATTTCTTGATGTTTTTCATATTTTTGATATATTTTCCCAGAATGTCTGGGCTTTTCAGTAGGATCTATGTCTTTTGACATAAAAAAGGATTTATGTGGGGTGCCTAGGTGGCTCAGTTGGTTAAGCAACTGCCTTTGGCTCAGGTCATGATCCCAGAGACCCAGGAATGGAGCCCCACATCGGGCTCTCTGCTCTGCGGGAAGCCTGCTTCTCCCCTCTCACTCTCCTCTGCTTGTGTTTCCTTTCTAGCTGTGTTTCTCTCTGTCAAATAAATAAATAAAATCTTAAAAAAAAAAAAAAAAGGATTTATGTGGGGTGCCTGGCTGGCTCAGTCAGCTAAGCATCTGACTTCAACTCAGATCATGATCTCAAGGATCCTGGGATCAAGCCTCAAGTTGGGCTCCCTGCCCAGCAGGAGTCTGCTTATCTCTCTCCCCCTGACCCCCCCCCCCCGCATAAAAGCTCACTCTAAATAAAATCTTTTAAAAAAATATTTATGCTTTCATATCATTCTTTCTTTGCATCACCTTAGCCACTGTTCAGTTGTTTTAAAGTTTATTTTACCCATGACAAACTATGTGCTTTCCCTGAACTTCAGCCATAGAACTCTGGGCTTCACTGTGAATAGTAAAGGCTTAATTCTGTATTTATCTGTAAAATGGGTTGGGGGCACCTGGATGGCTCAGGTATTAAGCATCTGCCTTCAGCTCAGGTCATGACCAGGGTCCTGGGATTAAGACCTGCATCATGCTCACTGCTCAGGAGGAAGCCTGCATCTCCTCTCACTCCCCCAGCTTGTGTTCCCTCTCTTACTGTCTCTCTCTCTCTATGTCAAAAAAATAAAATCTTTTAAAAATAAATAAATTAATTAAAATGTATTGGAGGATGAGGTCTAATGGAAAATTCAGTGGTCTGGAAGCTAGAAAATCTAAGTTTCAGTCCAAGTTCTGCCATTAACCTTATGAGCTTAAACAATTTTTTTTACCTTATCTGTGCCTGTTTCATTTGTAAAGTGAAAATATGTATATTTGAAATTAATATGATAAAATGAGATTATAGGTAGGTACTTTGAAAAAGTGTTACTTAAACGTAGGGATGTTATTAGCACAATATTGGTAAAAATTTGGTCGTTAACCACAGGAGGGAGGAAGAAAGTCCTACTGAATATGAATAGAGAAGATGGTATTTATACTAATATAAACACAAAATGAAGGCAAGGTAACTATTTAATCTCACTGATTTTTCTTTTTTGACAGAAAACATCATTTGCACCTTCTACCCCATTGACAGGACGGCGATATTTACGAGAAAAAGAAGCAGTCATTACTCCTGTTGCTTCAGCCACTCAAAGTGTGAGCCGGTTACAGAGTATTGTGGCTGGACTGAAAAATGCACCAAGTGAACAACTTACAAATATTTTTGAGTAAGTATAAAATTTTTTTAAAGATTATATTTATTTATTTATTTGAAAGAGCACGAGCCAGAGAGAGGGGCAGAGGGAAAGGGAAAAGCAGACTCCCTGCCCAGCAGGGAACCCAATATGGGCCTTAATCCCGGGACCCCAGATCATGACCTGAGCTGAAGGCAGACACTTACCCGACTGAGCCACCCAGGCATCCCTCTAAATAAATGTTAATCTTTTTTTTTTTTTTTTAATTTTTTTTTTAAAGATTTTATTTATTTGACAGAGAGAAACACAGCCAGAGAGGGAACACAAGCAGGGGGAGTGAGAGAGGGAGAAGCAGGCTTCCCGCCAAGCAGGAAGCCCGATGTGGGACTCGATCCCGGGTCTCCAGGATCATGACCTGAGCCGAAGGCAGTCGCTCAACCAACTGAGCCACCCAGGCGCCCCTA
>PITA01008893.1:0-81375 GCA_004023965.1 Spilogale gracilis | reverse complement strand
AGTGAAACCATGTGATACTTGACTTTTTCTACTTGGCTTATTTCACTCAGCATAATCTCTTCCAATCCAGTCCATGTTGCTACAAAAGTTGGATATTCATCCTTTCTGATGGAGGCGTAGTATTCCATTGTATATATGTACCACATCTTCTTTATCCATTCATCTGTTGAAGGGCACCTTGGCTCTTTCCACAGTTTGGAAATTGTGGCCATTGCTGCTATGAACATTGGGGTACATATGGCTCTTCTTTTCACTACATCTGTATTTTGGGGTAAATGCCCAGTAGTGCAATTGCAGGGTCATACGGGTAGCTCTATTTTTAATTTTTTAGGAATTTTGTGTGGTAGATATTCTTTACTCTTATGACTACTTTTAAGCTTTGTTCTTTCTTGTGATTATATCACTTGAAAAATTTTTGATCCTGTGGGGTCTTGCCTTTAAACTTTGTTAGGTGGGATCAGAGCAGCATTTAGTCTAGGGTTGATTTTATCCCATTGCTGAGGAAAAACTTTTCTAGTACTTAGCCCAGTGTACTGTGAATCATGAGGTTTTCCACTATGATTGGTGGGAAGAGGCATTATTAATTCTTGGCCTTGTGTGATTCCCGAGTCTGATGCATTTTAATCCTTTCTGGTGGTTCTTTACTTAACCTCAGGGATTTCTTTCAGTTCTTTTTTCCCCCCCATTCCTGTGTAGTTAACATACAGTTAGTTTCAGATGTTAGTTTCAGGTCTGTTAGTTTCAACACTTCCCTACAACACCCTGGAGCTCATCACTACAGGTGCACTCCTTAATCCCATTCCCCACCCACCTCCCCTCTGGTAACCACCAGTTTGTTATCGAGAGTTAAGAGTCCATCTCTTTGTCGTCCCTCCACTCTTTTGTTTGTTTGTTTCTTCAATTTCACATGTGAGCGAGATCATATGATATTTGTCCTTCTCTGGCTGGCTTCTTTGACTTCACATTATACTGTCTAGATTCATCCATGTAGTTGCAAATAGCAAGATCTCATTCTTGAGTCGATCAGCATTCATCCAAGGACTCAATGGGGACCTTCTGCAGATTCATGGAGGGCTCTCTTTCTGAGTACTTTTCTCCTCTCTGGTATTCTGTCCTGTGAACTTTAGCCATCTTGGCTTCCTGGAATTTCAGACCTACCTCCCTACCTCAGGTGGATCCCACTCCACCTGGGGTCACCCTCCCTGCGCCAGAAACTTTCTGTGGGTGGTAATCTGCAGCAGTCCCAGAGCCTGCTTTGTTTTTTCCCTGTTTTTCAGAGTTCACTCACCCTCTTTGCCTAATATCCAGTATCTTGAGAACCACTGTTCTGTAATTTTTTAAAGAACTTTTTGGATGTTTCACATGAGAAGGTAGATCCAGTTCCTCTAACTCCGTCCTGGCCAGAAAAGGAAGTGCTTCTGTGCTTCTTTCCAGTGTCAAACTGAGGGCACGATGGTAGTGTAAGGAGACACATACATCCAGACCTGCACACACGCCTGCAAAGAAATAAAAGCTGTAGTGATTTTAAAGAAAGAAACAAGGCTCAACCTTGAGAAACTGTACTCTCTCTCAACCTTGAGAAACAGTACTCATGGTTGATATGACCATGTAGAAACATTCCATGGGATATACGGTCATATTAATAACAAATATGAGAGTTCATCAAGTTGTTGGATAAAAATCAATACACAGAAGAAAATCAATTGCCTTCTTAAACACCAGCCAGAAACAATTAAAAACAGCAATTTAAGAGATTCAGTGTACCATAACACCAAAACCCCTAAATTAATTAGAAGTGTATCTAGTAGTAGATATATATAAACTTTATGTAGAAAAATAAAGTATCTTATGGAAAACACAAGAAGACCTGAAGAAATGAGAAAATAATGCCATGTTCATGGGTCAGAAAATCTCAGTTAAGATGTCAGTTCTTCACAGGTTTAGCTATAAATTTATGTCATTGCCATGGAACTATTCAGATGCTTAATATTCATATTATTATCTTGGAGGAACTTCACAATAGGGTCTATAAAACTCACGTGGAAAAGTAAGGGCCAAGAATATCTAAGACAATTTGAAGAAGAAAAATAGAACATTTCCTTCTCTGGCATCAAGATTTACCATAAAGTTGCTTATCAGTAAGGGTCTTGTCAAGAGTGAGAGAGCGTACCAGTTGCTATTTCAGAGAGAGTTTCATCGAAAGAACTGTCAACTGGGTATAAAATTGATTAGGTAAATAAAAGGCTGGAAAGGGCACAAAGCTACCATGGAGGCAGCACCAGGAGCTAAGTACTAACTTAGGAACCAAGGGACAAAGGGAAGTGGATGGAAGTATTGAAAGTTGATGCTGAGAGGAGGACCCCACCCGACTGATTCTGAGGAGGGAGCACTGATTGTTGGTGCTTGTTTCCGTGTGTGTGTGTGTGTGTGTGTGTGTGTATGTGTGTTTGAAGCTGGTTCTCAAATGGGGGTGGGAACTGCCAACAGTGAGCCACTGCTACGGGAAGGAACCATCACTCCTGGGCTGAGGAAGCGTGTGTGTGTGTGTGTGTGGGGGGGTGGTCACCACAGGGACCAGAAGCAGGCAGATGGCACGAGCCTTGTACTCTTCTCCCAGCCTCTCATCTTGAGAGCCCACTATTGACACCTAGCAGAAGCACCTGGCAGGGCACTGAGGGTCATGGAGTCCCAACCCCTACCTCACAAAGCATCATGTGAAAGTCTGGAGCTGGGATATGGAAGTTTAGTAGCTGGGAAAGCCATACAATGAAAACCATGGTGTGGGTGTGGGAACGAACGCAGCAGTTAGAACAATGTTATGAGACCATCTAGACACAGACCTTCTTGTAATTAGGGAGTTTGGTTTAAGGCAATGATAAAATAGGAACCATTAGTGCTGGGGAATACTGAGGGTCAGTGCCTAATTCTCTGGCTGTGACCTAAGTCTCTTTCATGTGAATCCATATGGAAATGGATTCAAATTTGATGCCTAACTTAATGGAAAAAATTCCAGATGTAGTCCAATTATATACGTGAAAAGCATAACATAAATAAAACCTTTAGAAGAAAGCCTTGGAGAACTTTTCTCTGAGATTCAGTAGGAAAAAAAAATTCTCAACTAGAACAAGAAAGACCTTAGTCACAAAGGAGAATACTGATAGACACCAGTATATTAAGTTAAAACTTCCATATGACAAAATATTTATTAAACCTTGGGAAGACAGTCTGAGGGAAGGTACTTGCCCATGATATAATTAGTAAGGGATTAGCATGTAGGATGTATTAACCCTCAAAAATCATTAAGAAACAACCCAATAATGATCAAGTATGTGAAAAGGTAATTAGAAGGAAAAGAAGACCTGATCTTCAATAAACTATAAAAGTATTCTCAGTGCCACTATTGGGCTTATTCAAAATGTAACAGAGAAATACCAGTTTGTACTTGTCAGACAGACCAAATCAATAAATCTGGCAACACGGATGTTGGTGAGGATAAGGTGAAATGGAAAGTCACCTTTCTGGTGGGAGCGTGAGCTGGCAAAGCCACAGTGGACAGCACTTCGGCATTACCTAGTAAAGTCCGAGTCTCTCGCACTCATCACCTACTGATTCCATTCCTGGCTGTTTGTGCTGGAAAAACTCTCCTGGATGTGCCCAAGGAGAACTCTACAAAGATGCTTATTATAGTAGTTTGTCATTGCAAGAATGTAAAAACAACCAATATTCTCTCAGTTGGGGAATGGTAAATAAAGTATAGTTTATTTGCAACAGGATATGATATTATAGTTTAAATGAATGAACCAGATCCATATATATCAATTATGAAGGAAACTAAGTTTGAGGAGAGAGCAAGTTTTAAAAGGATACTGCCTATAAAATTTAAAACACACAAACATTAAAAAAATATGCACATACATACATAGATGATAAATACAATTTATGCATATATACAAAGATGGAATGAATGTAAACTTAGTTGTAGTTTATTCATACCAATCCAATATTGCAAGCACTTCTGGGGGAGGATGGAAATACAGAGAAGAATATAGGGTATTAATGAGGACATGTTTACCAGTGTCTCGAAAATTTTGTTTCTTTAAAAAGAGTTTTTAAAGCAATCTGATGAAATGTTAACATCTGTTTAACCTTGGAAAAGATCACATAGGTATCTGACACATTCTTTTCTGTACATTTGCAATGTTACATAACCAGACAAAGGGCAAGACTGAATGAGATGAGGCGTGCAAAAGCACTGAGGTCACACTGCGTTATCAACATTTTGATTGTTAAACGGAGTGTCCAAGGTCATTTGCGAATGGTTGTGGCCTTTGGATGCCAAGGAAGCTACATGTCATTTCTGGGGTTGGTCGTGCTGGCTTTTATAAAAGTGACTCTCCTTCAGGCTTTCTGAAAACCGGGTCTTGCCTCCTTGTCCCCCGTGGCTTCACGCCACTCATTTAGGACCGTGTTGTCAGTTCACAGCTGCAGGAGGTAAAACTCAGAGAAGAGTAGTAATGGGTCCACAGGGACCCAACCAAATAGGGTTTCTTCTGGACCCTTTTAAAATTCGATTCTCCTGTGGCTTTCTGGCCCAGGACACACCACGCAGGATGGAGCTATGCTGGCAGAATCGGCTGCATGTGAGTTTGAACGTGACCTCATGTTGCGGAGGTCAAACTATCCTCCCTCTTGGAGTCTCTGTTTTCTCGAGAACAGGAATATTGGGAAGATAAAAGCTGGTTCATGGGGGTACTGCAGAGCTTTGTGGGTTAGCGTATCACATGACTCCTGGCTTCTAGAGAAACTCAGTCACTCCCGGTCCTCTGCTTCACACTCCTCTGAGGAGTGGGTTACCCAGGGGGTGTTTACTCCTTTTTCTTCACCAGAATGGTACAGCTCTTCTCACTCACTGTCTGTCTTCCTATTGGGAAAACCTCACTTGGGCTCCACTACTGAACCTGACACCTGGAGCTCCCAACTGCATCAAGGAATTGGCCCCAGACATTTTGCTGGAACTATTGGAAAAGAGAAACAGCCTTGCCACTAGGATTGCTGAACTCTGGGGTTGTTGGCTGCTTTTGCCTCCCGAGAGCAGCTTCTGCTAGAGAGTGAAAACAATACAAGAGAAAGAGATACAAGAGACATGAAGATAGAGTTCTGATGACATTGTTAATGTTCCTGGATCCAGCCATACCTGAAAGTTGCATGAACTTTTCAGTTATATGAGCTAGTCCCCCTTCTCCTCCCTTGCTTCCTTTCCTCCCATTTTTGTTTGTTTTAGCCTGTTTGAGTAGGGTGGCTACAACTTAACAATGGGAAGAGTTAAAATCCTTGGTGTTTCAAGGTTTTTTTCATCAAATCACGCCAAAATGGTGATGAGGCCACCCACAGTTCTACAGCCTGGCTCATTTTATTCCAGATTAACATCCCCGCCTGCCCAGCTGTTTCCCATAGAGTAGTCATTTAACATCTTCAAGTTCTAGGTCAAGGAAATGCTACCTGGATACTGAGGGTCAGTGCTTAATTCTCTGGCTATGATGTAAGTCTCTTTCATGTGAAGTTTTAAGGAGACACAGAGCACATTCTTCCCTCTAGTTCTTTAAGCCCGAGGGACGTAGGTGGCGATACAGCCGCTTTAAGCCCTGATCCAGACAAGCACCTGCAGAGCCTTCCAGCTGCTTAGATGAGGCAGCCTGATGAATGGCGGGGCTCCTGGGGTTCTGCAAGCTGGAACACATAGGCAAAGAAGAATGACTCGCCAGACTGTGCGGTTTCCAGGTTCTTTTCACTATAGGCTCAGATTCCTGTCTTTAGACTAGCTTAATTCCATGCCCTCACCTGGCCCGTCCAGGAAAGAGGCAGCTTTTCAATGAGATGGCTGGGGCAGAGCATAGAATCATTTCGCCGTCACAGCCAGGTGATCCTGCGTTTGTACCTGTACCTTCCGCCTTTCTATGGTGGACAGTGGTTAAGGTATGGAATTTGGAATCAGAACGACCTGGGTCCCAATAGTAATCCTTTTACCCCGTAGGAGCCATGGGATCCTGCCTCTCAGAGCCTCCATCGCTTTGTCAATAAAATGTGGCTGGCCAATGAGTTCTACCTCCGAGGGATTTAGTGAGGGTCAGGGAAAGTCACGTGATAAAGAACTTAGCGCTTGGCCTGGCTTCAGACACTAAATGGGTTCATCATCATTAGAAGTAACTAGAGTGTTCCCTGTCCATCTGTCTCCAAGGGCCACTAGTCAGACCCTTGATTAGGGGGTAGGGTTGGCGGGCCTGTCCTTGTAAGTGGCAGGAGGGCAGGAGTGGAGGATACAAGTCCCATTTGAAGCCAAGCCGACAGGGTGCCATCAGGGGTGTGGCCAGTTTCTGAGGGTGAGGGATCCCGGGACACAGCCAGGGACAGAAGTGACCCCTGGGGATCAACATTCACTCTCTCCATCTGTGACACAGCAGTCCCAGGGCGCCCAATGGCCCCTCTTCTGCAGAAGGCCCCTTTGCCTGCCCCCTCCAGGGCCCTATCCCTCCACTGCCACCGTGACAGAACAACTTGTCATTGTCACCAGCAGACAAATAGCCCCAGCAGCCAGAGGCATGAGAGTGGGACCACAGTGTCAGTGTCCCCAGGAATTCAGCCTCTGCTCAGCCTAGGCTCATTCAGCTGAGGGAGGCGGGAGCCAGGCTCTGGGGGTTCAGGGAACAAGAAGGGAGGTCCCAGCTTTGTAATGGGTATAAATCTCATCTCACGATCTCAGTGATGTAAGAAATAGAGTTTAAACAATCATGTCACTGAGCCTGACTCACCCTGGGACGGAGAGCACAGGTCCTCTCTTCTTGGGAGTCCCCACAGGGGACACGGGGTTCTGCAATGCTCTGCACCATTACTCTGAACTTTGCCTTGGGGAGAAAGCACACGCCTCCTTCTCATTCACTCCCCAAATTCAAAGTCCCTTGCCCTCGAATTCTCCTCCTTCCTGTAAGCCTGGCAAGTGTTTATTTAATCCGGTTTTTAGTGTGTTTTTTATGTTTCTGAGATGTTTCCCTTAGACTCCTTGGTCTTTGTGCTCCAAGTTATTGGACCTGAGACATCCCACCTCTTGGGCCAAATATTGGCCGCCCTAGGTGTTCTGTGAGTGGTGGGAATATCACGGGGCAACCGGTGTTTCTAGGAATGAAAAAGGTACACATTGATTAACATATCAAAGCGTTATTCCCCCAGTGCCTGGAATAGGCTTTGGCACATACATAAGAAAGTTTGCATTTAGGTCCAGCAGACAGTTTTCTTTGGAGATCTGTTCCTGGACCAGTTTGGATTTCTGGGGCAGGAGGATGGGAAATTTTATCTTAAAAGAATGTGATTATAGTATTGCATCCCTATTTCCCCATGGCATCTTAGGCCTTCCCAGTGGGAAGAGGTGGGAGGAGCATCATTTTTGAAACACAATTAAGGCCAAAGGTTCACGGCCATAGGAGGCAAGAGCCCCAAGGCCAAAGTGTGTTGCCAATTCACTGGGTGACTTGAGTGCATCTTCACTGTCTCTGGGCTTTATTTTCATGGCGCCCAAGAGAAGGGGAGTTGTAACCCTCACCCCTGGGGCTGTGGTGTGGGTGCAGTGAGGGGACCTGTGAGCACAAGGAACAGTAACAGGATCTGAGAGGGTGAATGTCAAAGTCAACAGGTAGGCATTACGGCAAGGAAGTGAAGCCTGTTCTGCTCCAGGGGAGCCTCTTGGATAAGGCAAGGGCGCATATTGTTATGAAGTCAGACTCTGGGATTGACTGCCGAGTACCAAGTCCTTGACCTTGGATGAGATACTTTAGTCACTTTTATTGTCTCACTTCTCCCACCTAAAAACGGCCTTTGTCCTAGGGTTCAATTTCTGGAGATGTTATGAAAATTAAATGAGATGAAGTAGGAATGTGTAGTAGGTGCCCAATAAATGTGAATGGTTATGGTCAGGCCTCTTGGTCTTCAAGGGTTCAGCCCCTGGGAGTGCAGTTTTCTATATGAAAACTTTCACCCTGTGGATAAGGTGCTACCTACTTTTGGGCCTTAGATCTTTGCCTGGTTTTTGCTCTGCAGAATCTGTTTTGCCAGCTCCCTCAATATTAGCCTGTTTGCCTCTCCACTGCCCTTGAACCTGGAATGTATGGGCTGCCTCCTCTCTGTGCCTCCCCTCCAGCCTCCTGCACATCCCACTCTGGACCCAGGCGCCCTCCCCACATCTCTGGGGGCTCTTCTACTTTCTTTGTGTGAGATTTTAGTGGGTCCGGGGCTGTATCTCCCAATTTCCTGCACACCCACCTCTGAACGCTTTTCCGTGGGAAGGCCAAGCCTATCTTTTGGGAATCCCCAGCCACAGGGGTACAGTTTAACCCGCTGGGCTCGTGGCCGCCCTCTGTGGTTTTTAAAAACTCCCACCTGTCTGGCCCTTTTCTGTTTAGTGCCTGTGGCAGAGACAGGAAGAAGGTTTCCCAAACTTACTTCTTTCTGGGAGCATTGCTGGATTACACTTTCCCCACCTCCCTGGCAGGGAAATGCACATGGCCAGACATGCTCTGGCCACATGGCTCCCTTGTGGGTTACTTTCTCCAGCTAAGCTTCTCCAGCCTGCAGCCCATTTGCTCAAGGGCAAGTTAATCAGATAATTCTCTAATTTGGAGCTCTCTGTGCCAGCTTCCCAGTTAGAACAATGCACTGTATTTCTGGTGATGTATCTGTTTCTCTCACCAGACAGTGAGCTCAGAGGGGAACACTATTAGTATTCATTTGGCGGGTCCTCTATACCTGTGGATTGACTCTGTAAATAAGGGGGAGGCAGGAGTTTATCTGTCCAGATGTAGTTTAGCCAAAGTCTTGGCCATAAGGCCAGCGGCGAGGTCACGTGGCATATTTCTCCTACCTCAGAAGGCAATGGTTATGATATGGAAGGGAAGGAACGTTTATTCCAGGTGGTCAGAACCAGGACCCGTGGCTGGATGTGGGGTCTAACATCAGTTTAGTTTCCCCTGCTTGCTGAAATGCTTAAAAAAAATTAAGACATATTTCAAACATCAGAGAAGATCAGAAAAAAAAATTTATTATGAAACTTCCATCAAGATGCAAAAGATGTGGACATTTTGTCATACTGGCTCATGCTTCTCTGTTAAAGCAATGGCATGGGGAGAGTTAATGATACCCCTCCCTCAGCCCTCCCCCCAACCCTTCTCAGAGGTCCCCCCCACCCTGTATCAGTCCCATGCAAGGCTTTGTATCTTTTCTAAACACGAGATACATTATGTTACAATGAACATTCACATATATTAAATATATATAAATTAATATGTGTGTGTATATAGTATCATATTGTATATATCAATACCGTCTTTTTGAGACTTCATTTAGTTGCACATAAACCCTAATGAATTTATAAGAATTACTGAAAACTTCCACTACTGCACAGATAAACCAATTTGTCATCTGTGTGCCTACTTAGAGATATTTGCTTTTGTTTCTAGCTCTGATAACCGGTTCTGAAAAAGAATGTCCGTGTTTGAGCTTCATGATGTACCCCAAAGAGCACATGCTAATCACAGAGCGGGCTGTTTCCAGAAATAAAGGGCTTCTAGTCCCTGGATTGGTCATGGAGAGGATTAGCAAGGAGTGCTATAAAGGGCCTCCTTCCCTGTTTTTTTTTAAATTATAATTTATTTATAATTAAGACAGAGACAACCAGAGAGGGAACACAAGCAAGGGGAGTGGGAGAGGGAGAAGCAGGCTTCCCACTGAGCAGGGAGCCTGATGCGGGGTTTGATCCCAGGACCCTGGGATCATGATCCCAGCTGAAGACAGACGCTCAGTGACTGAGCCACCTAGGTATCCTTCCTTCGCTGGTGTTTAAGTTGAATCTGATGATATGCAAATTCCTTCCCAACTGTGAAGCTCAAGGCTTTCATGAGCTTATTAAATACACGCATGATAGAGTTTTCTTTGAATTCTGGGGTCAGAGTGCAACAGAAGCTAATCGTGGTGAGCAGCAATGATTAGAAAAGTCTTCAGAGATGATTGATTGCAACTCAGCTCTCGGTGGGTGTCCTCATGTGGACCTAAAATGTACTGGAACTGCTGTTATGCTAAGGCACCATTCATTAAGTCAGTCAGCAAATGTTTATTGAGCACCTACTATGGGGCCCGACACTGTTTGAAGTGTTAGGCGTATGTGGTCGAGACAAGTCCTCTAGAGTTTATGATTGAAGATCAATATGTTCTTTAATGTCAGGTGGTGTTATGAGCTGAATTGCATCCCCCCCAGAATTCCTATTGGAGCCCTAACCCCTAGCACCTCAGAATGTGAATATCTTTGGAGATAAATCTTTAAAATGGTGAATTAAGTGAAAATAGAGCCACTAGGGCGAGCCCTAATCCAGTCTCACCCCTGTCCTGAGGAGAAGAGGACATTTGGGTACCCAGAGAGAAACCAGGGGGCACATGCACACACAGAGAACCAGGTGAGGGCACAGCCAGAGGGTGGCCATCGTGAGCCAAGGAGAGAAGCCTCAGGAGAAACCAAGTCTGACCACACCTTGACCTGACTTCTGGCCTGACAAAACACATTTCTATTATTGAAACCACCCAGTCTGTGGTCTTATGTTACGGCAGCCTGAACAAACTAAAATGAGAGCTATGGAGAAAGATAAAGCAAGGAATGGGGTGGAGAATAAGGCGCTTGCTGTTTTAATATGGTCCAGAAAACACTGCTATCTGAAATACCCGTTAGATCTGTGATACTTACCTCTACTTGACAAATGAGACCATTTCAGCTCAGAGAGGTTAAATGACTTCCACAGAGCCACACGGCGGGGAGGCAGAGATTCAAACTTACGGGACTTTTGATTCCAAATTATTCTCTGTTCTCACAGTGCTACTCAGCTCCTCTTTTTTATTTTAAGGGAAACTAGCTTCACAGTTTATAAATTATTTTCAGATGTGCTCTCATATTTGGTCCTCCAGCAAATTATGTAGGGAGATGGGCTCCCTCCTCCTCCACTTCCTTATCATCTGTTTACCACGGCTCAAAGAAGTTAAATGACTGGCCTCATCTCCCAGCCACCCAAAGAGCAGAGCTAGACTCTCATTCTACTCCATTGATCTTTTCATTCTGTAGGAGAAAACGTTTCCTCTTTAGACAAAGCCTTGATCAGTTCTTGAAATCTACATGGAGCTACAGGCTTGTCCCTAGTCTCCTGAGAGAAATTCCAGCCAGACTCCGCAGTGAGCTGCTGAATCACGGGAGTCTGTACATTACGCTCCTTTCCCAGAGGCACCTGGCCCACCCCCCACCCCCATCTGCCACCACCACCCTCTCCCCAGTTGGGGTCGAGACCCTGTGCGGGCCATCAAGCCTCCTGCCACTGGATAAATCAACCTAACTGTGGAGAGTTAATTTGTCTGACTATAAAGTGCATTCAATAAGTGTAAAACAAAACTAATTGGTTCTCTTCCATACAAATTTAATCATACCATAAAATGTGATCAATGCAAATAAAAACCATTGAGTAGGTTAAGTGTCGAGGATCCATAAAGGGGAAAAATGGTCCATTTGCATAATCGTAGGAATCGAAATCTGGACGCGTGGTCACCTGTGCATTTCATCTGGCATGTCAGAGGTGATAGTAGCTGGGAGGTGCCAGAGGGACGTGGAAAATGTCCTTCTTTTGTGCCAGTTGTGCGGAGGAGATAATTTCCTCATTGATTTTGGGGTGCATACGTTATCAGCTAATATATTCTGGATAATACTCACTGGATGCTTGCTTCGTGCATCTGTAGCCCGCATGTTGCCTGCGGGCGCTGACCAGATTCTCTCTGGGCTTAGTCTGACTCTTCTTGCTGCTGATAAAGAGTCTGGGTTTGTGGAACATACTTCCCAAAGGCTTAAGTGATGCAGATGGAAGGAGGTGTGGAGGTCTCTTTCACGCATGATTTTTATGTGGGAGAAAAACCTGGGTAGAATCTGGTGACTTCTAAGACATCAAAGCCAGTCCTTTGTTTTATGGTTACTCCTGATCAGAGGGGCAAATGGAAATATTTACACCATTTGCTTCTGTGGATTCTTGGTTCCTGTTTTACCCCAGCTAGAATCCCTGGGGCTCCCCCCAGAAGCTGAGCCAAAGGGAAGGGCAACCTTGCGGCCAGTCTTATTGCAGTAGAGCAGGTGCTTGGGAAAATCCCTCTCCAACCTCCGGCCCCGGAGAGATGGCCGTGCTTCTGTTTCACATTCTAACCAAAGCCTCGCCAGTTCACACCAGAGCAGACGCTCCACTGGAACCAGGTCATCAGCCCCTGTGAACTCTGAGCATCACTCTGGCCTGGAGGGGACTGAGGCCACATGCCATGTACACGAACCTCCTTGAGTAGACTTCATAGTAATCATCTGCTACAGTCAGCACCCTCTTTCTCTTGGTTCCTTGTCCTCTCTGCTTCTGCTCCCCACTCTCTAGTGCGGCATTAATGGAATTGCCACTAAAATCCATTCTAGCATTCTAGACCCTGCGCGGGCCCTCAAGCCTCCTGCCACTTGAGGAGTCCTGTGGCGGACTGCAGTTCTAAGTCCACCAGGCAATCAGGGGGTGCTGTGGCTAAGCCCTCTTCCAGTGGCATATAAACAGGGGTGATGTGAGCCACTTTCACTATTGACCCACAGAACTCCCAGGGGCAGCGCCGCAGTGCTCCTTCTCACCTCCAGCGGTAAGAATGGAAATGATCAGCGAGATCTTTGTATTGTCGTTGTTAAAGATTTAATTATTTATTTTGGGGTTGGTGGGGAGAATGTGTGGGAGTAGGGGAGGGCAGCTGGGAGGGGTGGAAGGGAGACGACTCCCCGCTGAGCACAGAGACTGATTCCGGTTTGATCTCATGACTCTGAGATCACAACCTGAGCTGAAACCAAGAGTCAGACACTTAACCGACTGAGCCACCCAGGCGCTCCTTGGCAGTGTCTGAGAGGGGGAGCTCAGCACTGGCCTGGGTCCCTGAGCGTCTGTGTGGAGCAGAGTGCCTGCCATTATGGGAGACCTTCCCTATATGACAGTATGAGGGAGGAACTTCTATTGTTTGGGCACTTATATTTTGGGGTCTGATACAGTACTTTAGCCTTTTGTAACTGACAGTTGATGCTTGTTTCTGTAGGTGTGTCTGCTAGTCAGCAGACTGACTGGTCCTACAGCCTGTTGCAGCTTTAGCTCTTTGGCAGAACTCATTCTTCATTTCCCCATCCCCAGTGGGTAGAAGCCACAGAATTAATACATGCTTTCTACAAAAGCAGACAAGAAAGCATGTACAAAGAATGAAATTTTTGGTCACTAGTAACTACATTATCCACCCTAAACCTTTTTCTTCAAATACACACATTTGCAGAGCCCCTGGATGGCTCATTCTGTTAGGTGTCTGGCTCTTGATTTCATCTCAGGTCATGATCTCATGGGTCATGAGACAGAGCCCTGTCTCTGTGCTCAGTGGGGAGTCTGCTTAAAGATTCGCTCCCTCTGCCCCTCTCCCCATTTGCTCACACGTGGACACTTTCTCTCTCAAATAGATAAATAATAAAAGTAAATAAATACACACATTTGCAAAAATTTTTACTGAAGTATAAGATATGTAAAGTGGTTCATATCTCATAAATGGACAGCTTGCTGAATTTTCATAAGGGAATACACCCATGTAACTAGCAAGCATATTAAGAAACAGAACTTGCCTACACTCAAGAGACTTTCCCCTTATTCCACTCCAATTGTCACCCCCAAAGATAAATATGGTTTTTTTAGAAATGAAAATGTCATATTATTATTATTATTAGTAGTAGTAGTATTTTATCTTTATTGAAATATAATCACATGTAGTTTTAGGTGTATAAAAATAATTCAATATTTGTGAACATTGCAAAATGATCACCACTAATAAGTCGAGTTAATGTCTGTCACCATGCAGTTAAAAGGTTTTTTTCTCGTAATGAGAATAAACATGTTCTTTTTTTAAAAAACCAAAAATGCATCTAAACATTCTTTGTATACTAATTCTTTTTTTTTTTTTTTAATATTTTGTTTATCTGCCAGGGAGAAACACAGCTAGAGAGGGAACACAAGCAGCAGGGGAGAGAGAAAGAAACAGGCTTCCTGCCGGGCAGGGAGCCTGATGCGGGGCTCCATCCTGGGACTCTGGGATCATGACCTGAGTGGAAGGCAGACACTTAATGACTGAGGCACCCAGGCATCCTGTACACTGATTCTTAGAAGTTATTAACATATTGCAAACTTCTTTCCAGGTCACCATGTGTAGACATCCATCACAATCACTGAAAAGTAATAATATACCATTTGATGGGTCATATATAACATATTTAATGTACACATTTTGGTTATTTCTTGTTACTGAGAACAATACTACAATGAAAATTCTTGTACATACGTCTTTATCTTTTCTTACTAAAAACACATAGAAATCAGCTTCCTGGCTCAAAGGTATAAACACTTTAGCAGTTCTGAAAACATGTTTTCTCATCAAGAAGATTGGACTAGTCAATATCCCTATTTTTCTACCCCTCCACCACATGCCAGCCTTGTCTATCTCCTCCTGGAGCCACTCCTATCGTTTTGGCTGTTGCCCGGAACCTTCCCAGCTTCTCAACTTCCGGCAATGGTCCCCGGCACTGTGGACGTCTAAGGTGGCCACGCAATTCAGACCTGACCAATCAGAGTGACCTTTGGAATGGGCACATGATTCAAGCAGAGCCAATCAGAGTTCTTCCCTGGGGTTTTTCTGCGAAGAGCAGGAGCGTGTGCTCACCGCCTGCTAAGGGGAGCCCCCCCTGGGAGGGTATGGGTTTGAGGCTGTCTGTGGCCATCTTCCTCACAATATGGTCAGCTTTTTTGGCTTGCTTTTTGAGTGAAACGAGAAGCAAACAGAGCCAGACACAGGATTTGAGGCAGAAGGAGGAGAGACTGTGGGGAGGTCGAATCCCCCAGGCTCTGTGTTTGTGGGTCTTTGACAACAGGAACCTTCTTGGTTTCCTGAGACAATGATTTTTTGGGGTGTTTTTTTGTTTTTTGTTTTGTTTGTTTTTTGCTTTCACTAGTTTACATTGTGTTTCTGTTACTTGGGGAATGAGCTTTGGCTTCTGTGCTTCTGTGGTCTCTATACGCTCTGAAAAAGGTAAGACCCAAAGCAGGGCAGGAAAGCTGCTGGCAAGGGGCTCACACTGCTCCCCAGAAACCTCTCCGGGAAGAAAGGTTTAGTCACATCTGGTGTTAAAGCCCAAGCTTAGTCACAAGCCCTCAGCCGAGGAGGGACTCTTGGCCTCTGTCGATCTGGTGATGCTGTTTGAAAAGCCCTTTGTAAATTGTTAAGCAAACGTGTGGATCTGTGGAGTATTTAGGGCTCTGTCATTGCGCAGGATGCGTCAGAGGTACTGGTGGCTCGTTCGAGTGACTCTGAGGCCTGCATGAAGAAGAGCCCAAGACATTTGTGTATTTCTGAAGTGAAATGTCCCGGTGTGATCATCCCAGCCAAATGAGGGCTCCCATCTGGTTTCGCCTTCTTGTCACCTTTGGAAGCTGATATGCCCACAGAGGTTGACACCAGGGTCCAAGAGGGAGAGGAAGGTTGAGTATGGGTAGAGGGCCTGCCGAAGTCTAGGCAGAAATGGTCTGTGTAGTGTGTGTGTTTGTGTGTGTGTGTGATAGTTGGACATCTGGGCAGGCATTAGAGAAGAGTCCTACTACTAGGAGCCCGCTCAGCTGGGATACCAGGGGAGTTTTATCCCCAGCTAGGAATCTGGCAAGATAGGGAAACATCCTTTCCTTGAAGTATTCTGAATAATTATGAAGGTTGGTGAGGTTGGACCTGAAGAATAAGGAGGAGGGAAAAGGCAAGTCTGAGTGGTTTAGACAATAGGGTCCAAAGTAGAATCTCAGTCTATGACCACACAGGTGACAGTGAGCCCATAAGTTTAAGTGTCCTTGTCTTTCAGATGGGCACCAGACAACCTACCTCAGTAAATGGTAACTAGTTGGTCACAGCCTCAGAAACACACACATCAGAACCTCTTCCTGTGGGGAGGGTAGTAAGGGGGTGACATTTGCCACATATTAGCATCCACATGGGGACTAAGGTCTCAGAATTTCTCTCAACAAAACTTAAACCTCAGGGCCTTTGCACTTGCTATTCCTGTTCCCCCCACCTCCATTTACCTTTCAGATTTCAGTTTAAGTGCTATTTCCTTTATGAAGCCTTCCTTTCCTACACTTGCCCCAGACCACATTCAGCTTCTATGAACTCCCAAAGCTTCTATCTTTATTACATACCTTTGTTTAATGCTTTGCTCCCACAACCATTCCTGGTTAGACTGACGGCTCCTTGGGCACTATTTAGAGCACACAATTGGCACTTAATATTTGTTGGACAAATGAATGACTAAGTGGATTAGTGAAGAGTTTGGGATACTATCCTGAAGTCCATCAGGGATGGTGACTCTAGGTCAAGTTCAGGGGATGGCACCCTAAGATGACTTTAAGTCTTCCAGCCTCAAGAGTGGAATTACGACTGTGTGAACTTATAAAGCAGGTGTGGTATCTGGAACCCTGAACCCTTCCACAGGCTGGGGAGTCAGGGCAGACAGCAGGTGCACTTATGATCTCCCTGGACTCTCTTTCTTCTGAAAGAGTCAAGAAAGTTCACATCTTGAGTATTTGGCCCCCAAACAGAAGTCCATCTGGTACATGCCCTGGTTCTCCAGCCTCTGGCTCATCACCAACTCTTTCTGGAAGTCAGCGTCTGCCTGTGGTTCTCTCTTCCTTTCCCTGGAGTCTGTTCCGCCTGCATTGCCAGGGCTCCAGCTCCTTTCTGGTGATTTATCACCACAACACCTCTTGCCGGTCTACTCTTTCATTTGTCTGCTTTCAATAATTATTTAAGCTTTATTAGATATTTATCAAGTAAACTGTCAGCTTCTCAAGTTTGCTTATTGTAGCCAGAGGTTTAGAAGGACAATTTATATGCATCTCAGAGCTCACATGGCAAATCCTCTCTCTGGATTGAAATTATGCTATGAACAGGATGTTTTATGAGATAATAGAAGGAAGGTTTCAAATTCTAGGGTTGGATATGTTGGGTTCCCCCCCCTTCCATACTTTCCTGAGAAAGAAATATGTAAGCAGTTCAGATGGCTGGGGATGAGAAAGGAGGGTGTGGAAACATGCTCACTGTGAGAAGTCGAGAAGGAACAGATGAGTGGTCTGGTTCAGATGGCCTTTAACTTCACGAGGTTCGGTGCCAGCCACGTTAACCACTGCCGGGCTCTGTGGCTCTCTGAACTGTGCTGAGATGAGAGATTCATCTGGGCCAGAGGGCCTGGCAGGGGTGCCGCCAGCCAGGGGAGAACTTGGACAGCAGGGAGCTCAGTCACGCCGAGTCGCAGCAATGTAGGGGACCAACAGCGTCTGCACCAGAGTGCAGGAAGTGGGATAGGGTCAGTCTTTGAAGAGGGTGAAAGCCTCTTAGTCCAGGCCAGTCTAATAGAAGTTGTACAACCCTTTTATTTCTGTGTCTGGTTTGATACAAGCCTGAAGGGTAGATAATTTTTTTTAAAGATTATTTATTTATTTATTTATTTGGCAGAGAGAAACACAGCTAGAGAGGGAACACAAGCAGAGGGACGGAGAGAGGGAGAAGCAGGCTTCCCGCAGAGCAGGGAGCCCGATGCGGGGCTCGATCCTGGGACTCCAAGATCATGACCTGAGCCGAAAGCAGTCGCTCAACCAACTGAGCCACCCAGGCGCCCCTTGAAGGGTAGAAAATTTTAATACCATAGTTTTCATCCATAGAAACTGAGGCACCTACAAGTCACCGATGAGAACATCTGTCGTTTTTTTTGCTTGTCCAGCACCTCTGGCCCCCTAGTTTTGGCAACAGCAGTCAGCTATACTCTGGGGGGAAGTCCCCCATCTGTCCCTCCCCATTCATGAAGTCGGGGTGGGATCGATCATGCCTCCGGCTTCAGAAGTGGGCATTGGACCTGGGTCTGGCGGGGAGGGTGTTTCGGTCCCCTGAGCAACAGAAAGGTCTATAGTCGTGCTGCTCTTGCTGTCGCCGCTTTTCCTGCGATTCCCCATTGTGGGATTGTCTTGGAGAGGCTGCATGCCCACCTGCTGCAGGTATCAAACGCAAGCAACAGGTTGTTTGGCTAGATTGGATGAGCCTCAGGAATCCCGATGAAGGGAACATAGATCTCTGAAGCAATGACTCTGAGCCTGGATCCTGTACAAATATATAGTAACCCACTCGTCCCCACTGTGGTTCTGCAGGGTTGATCTATTGTCTGCGTTTTACCACTTGAGAGTGGCAGACTCCTGGTTCAAGACCAAACAGGGGGCCCACGGCAGACCCAGTTCTATCATCTGTTCCACTGGACTCCACAGACCTCGTCCTTCCACTGAGGCGTCCTGCCTCAGGATTCAGAACAGTAGTAGTGGGAGAGATGCAGAAGGTTCAGAGAAAGACAGAAAAGATCTGGCATAAAAGATGACTGAATTGTGGCCTTCAAAGGAAAGGACAGTGTCCTCAGAAGCTACATAAGGCACAGCTATGAGATCCACAAGTGGGTAGAAGGCTTGGCTTGATCAAGTCGCTTGACTTCCTAGAGTCTTGATTTTGTTAAAGGTCATTCATTTAGGAATTCACTCATAGAACATTTACTGAATACTTACCATATTCAGGGCCTTGGACTAAGCTTGTGAAGATGAATTAATTAATTTCTCTTCTCTTGAGGAACTTCACTGATGGAGGGATGTATTCTTGTAATAACTCACTCTAGTACAATGTCATAAGTTCTAGTACAATGTCATACATCCTAAATACAATGTCACAAGCTATGATCAAGACACACATCACAGGCATTGAGCAAATAGAAACTAATGTGGAGGGGTGCCTGGATGGCTCAATGGGTTAAGTGTCTGCCTTCAGCTCAGGTCATGATCCCAGGGTCCAGGAATTGAGTCCCACATTGGGCTCTCTGCTCAGTGGAGAGTCTGGTTCTCCCTCTCTCTCTGTGTGTTCTCTTTCTCTCACAAATAAAATAAACAAAAATCTTAAGAAAAAGAAACTTGGGGCGCCTGGGTGGCTCAGTTGGTTAAGCGACTGCCTTCGGCTCAGGTCGTGATCCTGGAGATCCGGGATCGAGCCCCACATCGGGTTCCCTGCTCGGCGGGAAGCCCGCTTCTCCCTCTCTCACTCCCCCTGCTTGTGTTCCCTCTCTGGCTGTGTTTCTCTCTGTCAAATAAATAAATAAAATCTTTAAAAAAAAAAAAAAAAAAAAGAAAAAGAAACTAATCTGAAAGTGAGGATGGACATCTGAGTGCAGGGTTTTGAAGAAAACCTAGGAGTTGTCATATGCACAAGGTGAGGGAAGGACATACCCGGCCGAGGGAGTGGTCTGAGGGAAGGTAGAGGGAACTGGTGGCTGGAGAATAAGTAGCTGTCGGCTCTGGTTGGAACGTGGGAGGTGGGTTTGTAGGAGATGAACTTGGGAAAATTCAGGAGGGCCAAAGGATGGATACATGTGAAGATAGAGTTTGGATATTAGCCTGGGTGCGATGTGCAGCCTTTGAAGGAATTTAGTCCTGGGAGTGACAAGATCAAATTAGAAATTTGCAAAGCTAGCTCTCGTTGTGCTACAGGGGGAGGGATGGGAGGATGACAGGCCTGGGGAGGTCATAGAGGGAGCTGCTGAACTCACCAGGGGCGATGAGTATAAAGACTTGATTCAGGACAGTGTTTGAGAACCTGCAAAATCCAAGAGCTAGGGCCAGAGGGGCCCTTCACATCAGTCCTGTCTGCTTGTATACCTCCAGGGACAGGGGACCCACTACCTTATGAGCCAGCCAAGCCCTTTCTCACCTACCCTATAGCTCTGAGCTTCCCAGTGACCACTCTGAAAGTTGTGGTCCCTCCCCTCCCCATTCTTAGCCATGGGCTCCTGGACAGAAGAAATAGAACATCTAACTGGAGGAGACTGTGAACATGGAGGGGCAGTTTTGGTGGACCCCAACTCAAGTTGGGGAAAAGAAATCAAAGACCTTAATTTGCCTGATGTGGGAAGAGGTAGAGAGAAGAAATCAAATGCCAGATTCTTTCTGCCTTGGGATCCTCTCTAGATTGCCCTTTGAATTTTACATCCTTTGGAACCAAAGACACATCAAGAAACATCCAGGTTTCTAGACATCTAGACCAGAGGTCAGTACACTTTTCCTTAAAGAGCCAGATAGTAAATATTTTGGGCTTTGCTGGCCATAGGCCTCTAGTGCAGTGTCTCAGCTCATCTCTCACAGTGTGAAAGCAACCACAGACAACATGTAAGCGAATCAGTTGGCTGTGTTCTGATAACAGTGAAATCATAAAAATATGGGGTGACTCCACCGCTGCTGGCTGCCTACCCCCGATCTACACCAGCACACTCACATGTGGAAACAGGCTTCGCTTTGAAAAACAAAGTGAAACAAACTGAAAGACCTTATGTTAGAGTTCCATAACAATTCACGCTCATAAGTATCGGTTAAATTTTTATCTGTACATGCCCAGTTCTTGGTGGTGAGGAGCTTACCTATAGACCTTGTATTCCTGGTCTTACAGCAATGAGCGCTGGAGGATTTGGCTTACAATAGTAAGTTGCCATAGACTTCAGCCCCTGTGAAGAACGAAGGAGGGGTGCACGGGTGGCTCAGTCAAGTGTCTGCCTTCAGCTCAGATCATGGTCCCAGGATCCTGGGATTGAGTCCCACGTTGGGTGGGCTTCCTATTCACCCGGGAGTCGGCTTCTCCCTCTGCCCCTCCTCTACTAGTGGGCTTTCACTCTCTTAAAGAGATGAATAAAATCTTTAATAAAGGAAGGGATGGAGGGAGGCAAGAGCGGGAAGGAAGGAATCATCAGATATCTCATTTCTTCCACCAATATCCTTAGTCTTCTGGGCCACATGGTTTGTCTTGGTGGGTTGTTATAGAGCCTGGATGGATTTAGTTGGAATGGAAGAGTAGGGTGAGCAGTGGTACTGAAGCTCTAGCTGAGTGACAATACCACAATAGGGGGGGAAGTCAGCTTGGTGTCGTTGTATCCATTCCACACCGAGGTGTCAGCATTTGAAGTGGGTCACTAAAAGGAGATGACCCATAGCCTGGAAGCAGAAACACCTGGTCTGATGTAGCAGGCTTTGGATCCAGACAGCCTCCTGGTTCTACTGCTTTCTGGCCATATCAGCTCAGACTAGTGCCTTTGACCCTCTGAGCCTCATTGGTCACCCTCATGATAATAGTGCTTTCCTCTTAGGAATGTCTTGGGAATTAAATGAAATTACGAGTGTAAAGCACCTTGCCCTGTGCTGGGTCCTGGCGAGCACTTCACTGTTA
Source organism: Spilogale gracilis (assembly GCA_004023965.1). Lineage (NCBI taxonomy): Eukaryota > Metazoa > Chordata > Mammalia > Carnivora > Mephitidae > Spilogale > Spilogale gracilis. Next base: position 59,946 of record PITA01008893.1, on the reverse strand, counting down.
GGGATTATTTTGTATTGCTATGAAAAGGACATGCCTGCAGTGATGGTTGCAGCACACCTATTACTTGGAGGTAGTGAGTTTGTTTTGTTATATCGGGCCCCCCTTCCTATTAGTGGGTGTGTATGAGGTCATGGTGGATGTGTCTGTATGTAAGGGGTCACATGTGAGAAGGGCTTAGCATGATGCATGACACACAGTAGGTTCTCAGTTTTTACTTATATATAATATATATTGTATATATTATTCATCTTATTTAGAGAGAGCGCATACACGTGTGCACACATGAGCGGGGGAGGAGCAGAGGAAGATGGGGAGAGAGAGAGAATCTTAAGCAGACATGGCCCTGAGCATGGAGCCCAATGTGGGAAGCTATCTCATGACCCTGAGGTCATGACCTGAGCTGAAATCAGGAGTTGGATGCTTGACTGACTGAGCCGCCCAGATGCCCCTGTAAGTTCTCAAGTTTTAAGAATCTGGGCAATGAAAGGCCCGCAAGTCCATGGTTGTAAGTACTCTAGAGAGCAGCCAGACAGCATGCCCTGCAAAGGATCTTCCAAAGGCTCAGCAGACCCAGTAGCATCGAGAGTGCTGGGGATGCTACTTCAGGCTGCAAGTCAGTCTCCATGTCGCCCCGCGCACACCTGTTGCCCCAAGGCTCCCCCTCCCGTTAAAGCCGTCCCCCATTTTCCCATCCTGTTGACTTGGTCTCTGTGGATGGCCTTGGGCCCTGACCAGCACAAGTCCTCTCCATGGGTTGGGGGCCCAATTTCCTGTCTTGCTCTGCAACCTTTTGTTAGAAACTCTGGAACTTAGAACCACAGCGGTGATCATGGACTTTACGCACTATTACCGCCTGGGCCCTCCTGAAGTCCTGTCTCATCTGAGCAGACCCTCTGATGGCATCATGTGTCCAGACTCTGCACAGGACTCTAGTCCCCGCTTTCCTGCCCTGGACCCTGTTCCCTCCTCTGCCAAGTCTTTGACAAGACCGGGGGCTCCCTTGAGATCTCTCCTTCTTATCGGAAGGCAGTCTGCCAGGCCAGGGATGGGCTGACGGGGGGGCGGTCTCCAGGTCTGGTAGGAGACCAAGAGTGGATTGAGGGAGAAATCAAGAATGTCTGGTCCAGCAGAGACGTATAAATCGCCTGGCTGCTGTGAAACCTTTTAAATGTTTTGACAACCCTCGATCCATCAGAGCCTTTAATTGGGTTTTGACTGAGTTGTTCTATATGTAAATACTAGTTTCTGGTGAGGTTGTTTATAGCCAAACTGTCTGTTTATGCAAATTGTGTCCCAGGATCACAGCATTTTCATTGCAGGATGAAAACATTCCTTTTAGTTAATGCCAAAATCGCTTCCTCCTTGGGCTGGGGCTTATTTTCTTCTTTGGCTTTTAAATACAGCACGGCAATTTGGCGAGCCCGCGGGAGAAGTGGCTCCCACCCAGCTGAGACTGTGAGTCCTGTCAGGGAGGGGGACGATGGAAGTGGCTGTTGGGGCTCCACAGATCCGTGGAGCGTGCTCCCAGATGGCTCAGCCCAGCACCGCCCCCCCCAGATAGAGGGGGTGCTCCGCGACTCTCGTAAAGCTGTTCCTTAGAATGATGTGGTGTTTGTCTTCTTGAAACTGACCCTCTGCTCCCGCTGGCGTCTCCCAGGACTCTCTGGCCCCTTATTTTTCCCTTGGAAGATTGTCATAGCTTCTCGTTACCTCTCCCACCATCTCCTTAAAGCCCGGAATGAACTTCTGCTAATCAGCTCTGTCCTTGCCTCTCTCCTGTCTCTCTACATTTTGCCTTCAAGGTGAAACCCACTGTTCCTTGCGTGGTCTGTCTGATGCTCTCTGGCCCATCTTTGAAGTCTTGCCAGGTCACCCTTGAACCCTGAACTGCAGCTTTACTGAATCACTTTAAGGCTTTCCTCTCTGGGCCCCCAAAATGGTACTGAGGAAAAGAAATGTTTCAGATTGTCATGACACATTCAAAAAGTGTACCGAACTGAATGTTGATGATGTGGCTGCTGCCCACCCAGAGAAAGGCTCTGCCCCCATGGAATAGATCTGCTAGTGGAGCTGGAATTTCTGGCCTCCAGCCTCAGCTGGCGAATGCCTCCTGCGGGTGCACAGTCAGCAGAGTTCAAGCCCTGCTTCTCAATATCCTTGCCAGCATTTCCCCCTCTGTCTTAGCAAACGAACCATTCACCTGCTTTATGAAGAAGACTCCAGAAATTACAGTCTGCAGGAAAAACACCCCCATCTTCCTTTTCCTCTCTGCCTGAAACTCACACCTTCTTCCTCCTTCCTCCCTCCCTGGGTTTTAGAGGAAGATGGTGGGAAGTGAATCCTCCTGTATTCCCGAGACCAACCCCGCCTGCCTCCAGGGATCGTGCTCTGGTGACTGTTCATTTGTCCTACCTTTTGATCTCTGCCTCTTTACCCTCCATCATCACCATTTCAACATGCTCAAGAATCTCCCCTGCCTTGGAATAATAGTTTTAGAACAACGCTTCCCCAGAGCTGCTGCATCAGTCCTGCTCAGGGGTCCTCAAATGTCACAGAGCAATTGATGTGGAATAACGTGGTGCCAAATCCAGGAATCAAGACGTTTTGAAACTTCCCCAGGTGATTCTGCAACCAGCCACGGTTCAAAATCATTGCTATTGTCTTATTGCTTCCCTTCCTGCCGCAGAAAATCTGCTTTAAAGTTAGCCCAAGATACTGTATTTTCTGTCTTTTCTCTTTAAAGCCCACCTTCCAAAGATTCTTTGTAGCGCAAACATTAAAATCCAACATCCTTAAGATGTGCTTGGTTCTTTCAGTAGGACAGTGTCTCACAAGAAAAGGCCAGTGGATCAATATAGGGGATGAGCGCTCCTTTAACATAAGTAAACACGAGATTTTCTATATGTGGATGGATGACCAGAGCGGGGGGCAGCATTGTACCTAGGTGGAGGACTTCCCTGACTTTAAGTCCCAGGTCCTGACCTTGAATTTCCACGAAAGCACGCCACCACTCCAACAAAACTTTTTCAGGTTCGGTTGTTTCTATTCCCTCCCAAGTCGAGTGGAGAGGCTGGTTATGTGCATGTCTGCCCACCAAGTGCCAACAATGGACAATAACCCCAAAGAATTCTTGGGTTCTTCTTTCAGGGATGGCTGAATCCCAGGGCAGTTTCCCAGGTGTCACCGCTTCCCTCCATCTGAGCAGGTGCTGGCTTACTGCCCACTCAGTCCTCCTGAAGCCTGGCTTCCACCTCTTCCTGCAGCATCCTTTTCTGCCATCCCCTGCCTCACACCATCCACTCCAGCCACCCTGAAGTCTGTGCAGGCACATGAGTATGTCCTTCTTGGCCTCATCGCAATTTGTGTGTACAGTTCCTCGTGCCTGGAGCCCTCGTGTTTCTTACTTAGCCTTCAAGATTCACTCAGCATATATCCAAACTAATGACATGAATTTAAATATGACAGGCAATGCTGGATTGCTGAGTTTTTGATTGGCCACATGAATATGGTATTGACAGTTGTGGGGAAAGATTCTTTGAGTGTATTATGTCAGTTTTATGATGGAAAATCTTTCAAAATTCTAACCACTGCAGTTTTCTTATCTGCAGCATGATAGTCAAGACTATGAATTTTGGAAGCCAAAATGTACAGGTTGAAATCCTGTTTCTCCCATTTTCTAGCCACAAGCCCTGGCAAATTTTTAATACCTGTGCATCCTAGCTTTGCTATTATGGTTAAATGGGCTCATGGCAGAAAACCCGGTGGAGTGTTTGATGCTTTCATTGTTATTGTGCAGGAAAGGAGATGACACATGGCACAAAATGTTTTATATTGAGTCAATATCCATACAGTTTGCATTAGCCAGGCCTGGTTAAGGAAACACAACTTGGAGCCATATTGATCCTTCTAGAAGCATAGACTCAGGCATTAAAACCTTATGACAGCACCTCTAGGTAAGATGATCTCTCCCAGATCCTGGGTCTGCAGTTTCGCCTTGTCCTCACCAGACGGAGCTACTGCCAGTTGAACTTGGGTAAATGTGGAGCTTTGAGCAGTTGAGATAGCTATAGAGTTAATTGAATTTCTTCAAGAATACGAGCCCATGGGCATTTCTGCTCTTTATAAGATGAAATCAGTCTTAAGAGTTATTTAAGTTAGTTGTTTATTAATGACTGCTAATACATCTTCACCCATAACCAGACTGGGAAGTTCTTCCAAGGAAAGAATCATATATCTTCCCCTCTGTTTCCCCTACTGTTTAGTAGAAAGTCTGACAACTCTTTGGCCTCTCTAGATACCTGTGGCATGAATGATTGGATGAATGAATAAATGAATGATGGATAGATGAGTGTTGGATGAGCTCATGACTAAAGGTTCAGCTTTTGCTCAAGGCAAATTAATCCCAAACATTGTCCCTAGCAATGTAGCAAGTGTGCGGTCTCTGAAATGTCATTCCTGTGTTGACCTCTTCACCGTGGTGGGATTTGCTGCTTTCGGATGGTCAAATTACTATCATTGTTTATTTTCATTTATTGTCATTGTCTTGTTTATTTGTGTGTTTATGGGCCGTTATCCATCCGCTCCACTAGAACAAGAAAACCACATGGCTAGGGATCTTGTTGACCACCGTGTTTAGTTCAGGGCCTAACACATCGTGAGACGAGATACATGTTTGTTGAGTGAAGAAATGGCCTTGCTTTGCTAGTGGGCAGCCTGCAAAGGCCTTGAATGCTGAGCCCACTAACAAAGTACTGGGGGGAAAGGAATGTTTAGCACAAACAGCCTGATTGGGGGTAGGTCATGACAGCCTGAGACATCATCAGAGGAGAAGCCTGGCAAAAAGAAACCCTCTACAGATCTCTGTGTGCCTGTTCCTTGTCTGAAAGTTTCAGAGGAGGAGACAGCTGGTAAGCCCACTGGAAAAGTCTACTGTGTGGGTTGGCACCCAGCAGGGACTCGTGACATTTGCAGTGCTAAAGGCAAATGATAGCAACGATAATAAGCAATTAGTGGGTGCTTACTTAGGTCTGGCCATTATTCTAAGTGCCTACTTGTATTGATCACTGCTTCTTTGTATTGACCTTCTGAGTGCTTGCCATCATTAACCCCATTTTACAGATAAGGAAACAGAGGTAGTAAGCACGAAATAAGTGACCAAAGGTCACAGAGATGGAAGAGAGCAGTCTTGGGCTCCAGTCCCTGTGCTTTTAACCCCTTGGTTCACCAACAAACGCCACATCCTCCTACCTCCTCCATCCGTGATCAGCATTCCCACCCCACCTGGCCTTCTAGTCCTGTTTATTTCCCCCTTTTCTGATCATACTACAGCCCCATCAGAGCCTCCTTTTTGAGTTTTGAACTCATTAAGTTTTTTTCTGCTTAAGGCTTTGGAAATCATTATTACCTCTGGATTTAAAATGTGCTATTTTATGTGACCTGATATTTTCATCATTAAGAGATTTCACTTAGGGGAGCCTGGGTGACACAGTTGGTTAAGTGTCCAGCTCTTGGTTTCAGCTCAAGTCATGATCTCAGCATCCTGGGATCGAGCCCCACTGCAGGCTCCACGCTCAGCAGGGACTGCTTGAGCTTCTCTCCACCTCCCACTCATGCTGTCTCTCTCTCTTTCTAAAATAAACAATAAAATATTTTCCAAAGAGAGAGATTTTACCCAGAAACCCAAATACTCATTTATATATCTATAAAACCACAAGATGAGGCAACGTAGATCCCACATTCCCATACAACAAACAGAAATTGATTGATGCGGGGCGCCTGGGTGGCTCAGTGGTTAAGCCCTGCCTTCAGCTCAGGTTATGATCCCGGAGTTCCGGGATCGAGCCCCGCATCAGGCTGCCTGCTCAGCGGGAAGCCTGCTTCTCCCTCTCTCACTCCCGCTGCTTGTGTTCTCTCTCTGGCTGTGTTTCTGTCAAATAAATAAAATCTTAAAAAAAAAAAAAAAAGGAATTGATTGATGCTCAATCACTGTCAGGCTGCCCTGATCCAGCCCCTGTCACAAGGCCACTTAAGATGAAACACTTTCCACTTAACCACAGTCCCCACCCCTCCCTACTGCACCACACCCAGGCTCTTTTGCTAGCTTATAGTACCTGCGTGGCTTCTGTTGGCATTTGAGGTTGTGAGTGGTACTGTGCATCCAGTTCATCCACTGGGGCCAGAGTGGCCTGAAGACGTGGAGAAGATCCTTTCCCAAAGCTGCTGGTTTTACATAAGACTCCTGGAGTGCTTTTTTTAATGTCTTTTGGGGGCTCAGCACAAATTACCTTAGGATGTTGTTAAACTTCAGATTCTGGTTCAGCAGGGTTGGGGGGAGGACTGAGATTCTCCATTTCTGATGACCTCCCCGCTGATACCAAAGTGCAGGGACTAAAAATGCACAGGGATTAAAAGAAATACAATATTTCTTCTTTCTTTTTGAGCCCATTTTTTTTTAAGATTTTTTTTTAAAAAATCCTTGCTGCTTATTTTCCCTTTTTATTGTGAAACATATTTTAACAAATAATTGTGATTTGGAGCTGGATGCTGCTGCAAGTACCTTAGAGAGTACCCTGACGCAACAGAGAAGGGCTGAGGCCCGGAGAGGGGATGTGATGTGCTCAAGGCCACACAGAAAAGCAGCGGCAGAATCAGGCTTGAGACCACTTGCTTTGATTCTCTTCCCTACAAATCTCCGTATGGCAGCCTACAAACTGCAGGATCAGAGAGAAAGCTGTGAGTGGCAAATATGTCCCTGGAGTGGGTACAAAGCCCCTAGGACACTTTCATTAATATTGTGCCGCAGTTCCTCTGTGCCCACACTCTTACTCATTGGGAGAGGCACAAGTATCTCTGCATTCGGGCTGGGGGCAAACTGTCCACGTAGGCTCATTAAGAAGTTGTGTTTAAAAGCCGGACTAAAGCTTTATAGGTCATTTATAATCTACTAAATATTTAAGTGTGTATGTCTTAAGGCATCTGAAAATTACAGGGATATTTCATGGTCTCATTTGGGGGCATATATCTGGCTGGCTAGACATGGTCCTAGCTGTGGGCAGATCCATTTTGCTTGGGAGAAGCTGGGGCTAAGTAAGAAGCTGGCAAATCCAATAACTGTAACACGGAGTGGTAGAAGGTGGCACCGCGTGGGAGCGTACCTGGTAGGCGAGCACCAGTGGCCCCACAGGAAAGCAAAGCTGAGGCCATAGGCGGGGCTGAGGTCAGACCTGAGTGGCCGTCGTGGAGACAGAAATAATGGGGGCACATGTAACAGGAGCAGCCAAGACAAGGGTCCACAGGGCACAGGATCTTAAGCGGTCCAGGCCAAGCATCAGGAAAAATGGACTGGCTCCATGAGTGTTGGCTTTTGCCTTTACCTTAAAAAGGAATCTTGGGGGCACCTGGGTGGCTCAGTTTTTGGGTATCTGCCTTTGGCTCAGGTCGTGATCCCAGGGCCCTGGGATCAAGCCCCGTATCGGGTTCCATGCTCAGCAGCGAGCCTGCTTCTCCCTCTGCCTCTCTCTCTCTCTCTCTCTCTCTCTCTCTCTCTCTCTCTCTCTCTGTCTCTCATGAATAAATAAAATATTTTAAAAAATTAAAAAAATAAAAAATAAAAAAGAATCTTGATTTCCGTAATACCCATATGGTTACAAGAAAACAATGAAATAATTCAGACCATAAAAGAGGTAATATGGTGAAAATAATTCTTCACATTGCCCCGGTCTAACCTCCAGTCTCCCAAGTCCTCTGGTCCCCGTTTCCAGAGGCAGTAGCCATGTCCAGTTTTTTCACCCTTGAGATGCATTACACATACACATTTATTTTTACACCGATGGGAGGATATTATAACCTCTGTTCTATACCTTTTTTTCTTTGTGTATCAATACATCATATATCTTGAATATCATTCTGTATCAGTACATAGCGATTTCCATTATTATTTTAACAGCTGCATGATATTCTATTAAAATGTAGCATTGTAATTTATTTAACCTGTCCTTTATGGTTGGATTGCCATGTTATTTCCAGTCTTTTGCTACCACAAACAGTTCTGCAAAGAATATCTTGGTATGACTGTCTCTACATCACGAATGAATATATCTGTAGGATGACTCTTAGAAGCGAAACGACTGGGTCAAGTGTGTGTCTGTATTGCTTATTTTGATAGGTTTTGTCAAAATTGCCCTTCAGAGATTGCACCGCATTTATGCTCTCCCCAGGAACGTACGTTGGTGCGTTTTCTCACACCCTCGCAAACAATCTATTGAGGTGTAATTCACCAACAGTAATGTGCCCAGACCTTAACTGTACAGTGCAGTTGGTTTTGACGGATGCATAAACCCATGGAACTTACATCTGAGTGAAGACTGAGAATCATTCCATCACTTCTGAAGGCTTTCTCATGCCTCTTTCCTATCTCTCTTAGCTCCTGCTCCAAGAAGCTCGGCTCTGATTATTATCACCATCGATTTTGTTCTTAAACTTCATTTAAATGGAATTTTATACTCTGTGTACTCTCTTGTGTCTGACTTCTTTTGACTGATAGAGGGTCTGTGAGATTCATACATATTATTATTGTGCCCATCCATTTTCATTGCTGAATAGTATTCCCTTGTGGGGCCATACCGAAATTGGGTAATCCATTGTTTTGATGGACATTTGGGTTGTTTTCCAGTGCGGGCTATTACAAGTAGAGCTGTCAGTAGCATTCTTGAATAACTCCTTGTGTAGAAGTATGCTTTACATGTCCGGGAGTAGAATAATCATAGAGTAAATATATATTTAGCTATGTAAGACACTACAGAACTGTTTTTCAAAGTGGCTCTATCATTTACACTCCCAACAGTAAGCCCCTCCACCTGTTTTCTGATATTTGATGTTGTCAGTCTTTTACATTTTGATTCTTCTATTGGGTGCGAAGCTTTATCTCACTGTTTTAATGTGTTTTAGTGAGTTTCCAGTGGCCTTTCCATGTGCTTGCCAGCTATTCATTTATCTTCTTTGTAAAATATCTCTAAAAGTCTTGACAAATTTTTTTGGGTTGTTTGTCTTTTATTATTGATTTGTAGAAGTTCTTTGCATATTATAGATACCATTCTTTTGTCAGATATATATTTTCATCTATTCTGTGGCTTACCTAATTTTTTAATGATGTAACTTGAAAAGTAAAACTTAAAAATATTGGAGAGTTCTAATTTATTTTCTTTTATGGTTAGCACTTTCTCTTTCCTAAAAAATCATTGCCAGATTTGTAAAGTTATTCTCTTATGTTCTTAGTAGTCTTCACTTTCAAGTGTAGTGTGTGATCTATCTTGAATTTGTTTTTTGTATATGGTATGAGACAGAGATCAAGGTTCATCACCCCACCCATGCTTATTCAGCTGTTCCAGTGCTATTTGTTAAAAAACTTTCTTTCTGCCATTGAATTGCTTACCCACTTCATTGAAAAAAAAATTAAGTGTAGGGCTTTTTCTGGCTTCTCTTGTCTGCTCAGTGATCCTTATGCCAATACCCTACTCTCTTGACTGCTGTAGTTTTATTATAAGTCTTGAAATGGAGTTGTAGGAGTCCTCCAAATTTGTTGTTTCAAGATTGTTCTGCCTATAGTTAACCCACCTTTTCCTGGATGAGAACCCTTGGGTGAGTTCTCTAATTTCTTCCTCCCTCCTTCCTTTCCTTCCTTTTTTAAAGATTTTATTTATTTATTTTAGAGAGAGAGCTGGATCTGGGGGAGAAGCAGAGGGAGAGGGAGAGAGCCTGAAGCCGACCCAGTGCTGAGCAGGGAGCCCAGTGCAGGGCTTGATCTCACAACCCTGAGATCATGACCTCAGCCAAAACCTCAGATGCGTAACTGACTGAGCCACACAAGCGCCCCTCTAATTTCTTTTCCCTCCAGTTTTTCCATTGACAAACTGGAGGTGATAAAAATAGTGTCTAACCCACGGCGTTGTCATGAAAATTAAGGCTACTAATGCCTGTAAGACACACTGCAAGGCTCGATACTTAAACTGTCGGTGCCACATAAGTGCTCCAAAACATTGAATTCTAATAACCCCGTGATACATGAATTATCCTTGTTTTGTGGGTGAAAATACTGATGCCTAGTCCAGTAAAATGATTTTACTCTGCTGGCAGGTAACTCGATCAGAGTTTGAATTTTATTCCAGAGATTTTACTTAGACCCAGTAAGCACTATTTCTTGTGACATTTTATCTCCATTAAGATTTGAGGAAACTAAAGTATGGAGAGATTCGCATGACCCAGGCAAGGTCCCTAGGGGCTTTATTTAACCTTGCTCTTGATCGGGATTTCAGCTGTTCTTCCTTACATCATACCTTATGCTCTGCACCTTGCCCTACACATCTCGTCCTCATGCTACCCTGCTTGTCCCTGCTTAAATCCCAAGTCTGCTCTTTCCAGCTGGATGACCTCTGATGTCACCTAACATTTTCGAGCTCCCATTTCACCTCTGCCAAAAATAAATATCACAATTAAAATATTATAGATAATAATGCAGAAATAAATGAAGAACACCCAAAATAAAACAGAAGCTACTGATTCAGAGCTTGCTATAACAAGGGAGTTGGGTACCATCTACCACTCCTGTTCACCAGGGATGCAAAGGATGTCCAGGGGGTGAGAAAGCTTCGTCGTGGAAGAAGTTTCAGTAGGACCCACGTGGAGGTTGTTGGCCTGGGGAAGCCGATGGTGTGAAAATTAGAAGTATCTTAATGTTCTTGCCTTGGGAAGAACATGTTTGGCTTTCTCTGGCTGGTCCTGAGTTAGAAGCTGTGGCAAAAAAAATAAGGAAATTGACAGTTGTTAACCAAATCCTGACTCCTCTAGGCTGAGTGTTCAGAGGTCACGAGTCAGAGTTCTATGGTCGTATGTGGTCTGACCATGTCCATGTTTCTATTAGTGTCTCGGTGATTAAAGTAACTCACACATTCATTAAGATGGATGGTGCCCAGCATATAGTAGGTGCTTAGGAAATGTGATTGAATTGGAGTCTGATTTGCCACCTTGGGAAGGATTTACACAAAGGGACCTTCGCTTCCAGATACGATCATGCTCCCTGGAGCAGTATGGATGGTACTCCCCTGCTAGGGAGGACACATTGCACCTTGCTCCAGACTACAAGCCTGGGCCCCAACAAAGCTTTCTCTGATGCTGCAAGTTCTCCATCCCAGCTGCATGTTAGAATCACCTGGGAACTCATAAAAAAATACTGATGCCCGATGCTGAGCCATTTGCTCTGGAGTAGGGCTTTGGGCATGGTGTTAAAGTTTCTGAGATTTTAGTGTGCAGCTGGAACTGAGAACTACTGGCCCCAAACATTAATTCTGTATTTTTCCTCCAGCACACATCTGTTATACCTTATTGGATGCCCAAGCCAAATGCTAGGCTCAGAGATAAGACAAGATCCCCCCATTCATTGATTCGTTCAGCTATCAGAACACAGTGCCTGCAGAGTGCTGAGAGCTTTGCTGGGAGCACTGTGGGTGGCGAACCCTCCCCTTTCATTCTGTCTGCCAGCTAAGAGTGTGTAGGCTTTGGGATCAAGCAAGCAGTCATGGGTTCCAGTATAAATCTACCTTTTCCCTCCTCTGTGATGTTGCATAAAAACTTCTGACTTACCACCTACATGGACCTAGATAAGGCTCAAGCCTCCAGGAAGCTCAGTTTTCTTGCCAATAAAATGGAGCTGTAGTAGTTGGGGCTTTGTCAGGAAAACAGATATCTAACTGGGTATTTCAAACAGAGAAGATTTAATATGGGGAATTGGTTACTTGAGTGTTAGGGACCTGAAAACACTAAAAGGGGAGGTCACAGTATCTGAAATATTAGAAATGCAGGAAGTAGCAACCATTCTCTAGTTCTGGGGACCGAAAGGGAAAAGGGAATGTTACCAAACACAGGAGCTCATTGGAGGATCCTTGTAGGTGGGCACGTGGACCTCGAAGAGCAGTCCTGCACAGGGTTTCTCACGACTCAGGGGACACCATCTCCAGGGGCACCGAGTGACTAGTGCTGGGACTGGCTAGATTGTCAGCTGTCTTTGGCTGTTGCGGGGGGGATATCATGGCATCTAGACAAGAGTGAGACTCCCAATCCTCCAGCAGGGCCTCCTCCTGGAAAAACCCAACAGAAATCCAGGCATCAAGGAATTCTGGGAAATGTAGGGTGCAGACCTCTAACCCCTTAATCACAGAGTGGAACAGAGGCTGGCAAAGTAAGTGTCACCAGCCAAATCTGGCTTTCTGCTTCTTTGTGTGTGGCACACGATGGAAGAATGTTTTTGTTTGTTTGTTTGTTTTTTTACATTTTTAAGTGGTTGGAAAAAATCAAAAGAAGAAGAGTATTTCTTGACATGTGAAAAGCATCTGAAATTTAAATTCCAGTGTCCACAAATTCTGGACACGTTCACTGGTCATGGTTGCTTCCATCCTACAGCAGCAGAGGTCAGTAGCTGTGACAGGGACTCTAAGGGCCACCAAACCTAAAATACATGCTATTCTTGTCCTTTCTAGAAAATGTGTGCCACCCGCTGCAGTATGGCCTGGAGAGTACTAGGGGGCTGGGAGACAATGTAATGATCCCTTGCAGAGCAAAAATAAGGAATGAAGGAACCTGGTGTATAAATAATCTTTCATACAGTATTTGGAATATAGCAACTTCATTAAAGCATTACTACCCTGCACTGTGTGTCAGACACTCGGCTAGTTTGGGGGCTCCAGAGATGAATAAGGCCTCATCATGCCTTCCCGGAGCTCCCAGCTTGGCAGCAATGAAAGGTAAGAAAGAGAGAGAAAGCCATGTGCCAAGTACATTATTAATGTGCTGCTCTTGGCCATTGCTGAGGAAGGCTGTGGGAGAGAGCCCACAGAAGGCCACAGGCACTCCCTAACCTGGAACTGAGGTGTCCTCCCACTCTTCCCTCCAAAATACTGCTGGTGTAATTATTTCCTGGGATTCTGCCTTTCCCCCAAGTTGGAGAGGCCAGTGCCTCATCTCCAGGTTCTAGACTAATGCAGAGATGATAGTAGGCACAGACACATTTGTTGGATGGTTGAATGGACAAAACACAATTAAGTAATGTGACGTTCAGAAGACATCTTTCATCTAGTCTCCAGTCTCTTCAAATGGAAAATTATTTCAAAGAGCTTGAACAACTTATTGTCTGGAAAGTTGGATTAGAAAACACCTCGCCTTTCTCAGGGCAGGGATAGCCTTATGCCAAGGCGCATGGCTTGGTGGGCAGAGTTCAGGCCAGAACTTCAGCCCCTGCTAAAAGGAGCCTTGTGCAGTCCACAACCTGTGCAACCTTATAGGGTACCCCCCAACCTGCCTGCCTATCTGCACCCATAAGCCTCTATCCTCAGCTTCTCTGCCTTTTCCAAAACATCCCCTGGGGTATAGTTGGGTGGAAGAGATGATGTATTTACAGCATATTGTTTGAAAAAGATGCATTGGTGAAAGAGATTCTAAATCTTTCTACAATTGGGCCACACTAATCACTTCCTGTTCCTGGGGCTGGCATTGCTCTGAGTAGCCGGCCGTCGCGGCCTTGCATACATATTCCTGTTGTCAGCATTAATAAGGTACAATTGCCTGGGGCCTTGTTACCCACCAATTAAACTTTAGATTTTATTGTGCAACCTCAAGGATGCTTTATGGTATCAGAAGCATTTGGCAGTTAAATACGGCTAATATTCATCGCTCCCACATGGGCGCTTCACATCCTGCTCCATTCACAGCATGATTACGGAATTAATTGATTTGGATGAGATTGGCACATGCTCTTGACAATAAACTGACGACTCCTTTATTAAGCTGTGGATCCAGTGGGCTTGCTGCTGCACTTGGGGCTGGTTAGTAGTAGCTCACCACTGGGCATTTGGGACTGGGCCCAGAGCAGTGACACTTGGCTGTGGCCAGAGAAATCTGCAGATTCTCCAGGAGGCGTCAGAGCTCACCTCTCTTGCGTTCCATTATGCTCCTTCCATTCCTCTCTCCCTTCTTTCCTCCTTCCCTCCCTTTGTCCTCTCCCTTCCTTCCCTCCTTTCTAATTGATTTCCTCTCCATTTCCAACTCTCTTCCTAGCGTGCTTCCTCTCTCCCTTATTTCTTCCCTTCCATCCAGGCTTTTTACCTCCCTTGTCTTTCATCCCTGAAATTTTCTTAAAACATTTACTTGCATTCTCTGCCCTAACTTGCCAGCGGTCCCTGGTTGGGAACATCTGGCCCAGAATAGAGCCTGTAATGGGATCAGGACTCATGGATGCAGGCCCTGGGTAGGATAGAAACTGTAGATTTCAGGGGCTGCAGTATGTGGCGTCAGAGCACACCTCTCTTGGCAATTATTAGATACCGTTTATTGTGATTTTCTTATGTGCTAGGCATGGTGCCAAGGGTTCCATGTGCTTAATGGAATGCGGGATCTGGTGGGGAAACAGAGGCTCAAAGAGGAGGCCTGCTCTGGCTTAGTGGACTCAACAAGGAGGTGACAGAGTAGCGATCCAAACCCAGGCAGACTTTTTTTCTTTTTAAGATTTTATTTTATTTGAGAGAGAGTGTGCACGCACATGTGCACATGCGAGCAGGGGGAAGGCAGAAGGAGAGGGAGAGAGAATCCTAAGTAGACTCTCTGCTGAGTACAGAGCCTGACACGGGGCTTGATCCCATGACCCTGAGATCCTGAGCTGAAATCAAGAGTCAGACATTCAAGTGACGGAGCCAGCTGAGCACCCCCAACAGGCAGACTTTCTTAAATCCCACCTGGTATTCATCAACCCGTGTTCTTTGGCCGTGTGGACATTCATGTAACTCGTGCACGCTCATCCCCCACGTGGCGGCTCTGTGTGCTATGATTAAGTCTCCGTCTCTGGGTGAGCCCTTGCCCCTGAAATGTGAACTTCACCTGTGCTTCTCAATAGTTTTTCCTTAGGTGGGACAGGATGGGCGGAGGGGACACAGTTGGGTACTTCCCTTCTCCAGGTGGGTTGAGCCCTGGCCACAGACCTTCCCTTGAAGCCAGGCCTTGTTAAGAAGAACAGAATGTTGTCGTGATGTCAGAATGTTTTCTTTTCCCTTCCTCCTATCGAAAGTACTAGGGGATTTCCTCCCACCCCATCTTCACTGTGAGAACTAGGTTGCACTCCTGGAGGTAAAACTCCCAGATTGTGCCCTCCCTCCTGCCCCGAGGATGGGGCCCCACTCGTTTGTGTCTCCGATTGTCCATGCTGAGCCTCCAGCCACTTGTCAGCCACAGCCCAGATTCCCCTACCCAGCACTGCTTCCCATGCAGATTCCCAGGCGGAAACCCACCGCTGCCCACGGGCTCCTGCTTGGTGAGCTGTGATTCCCTGGATCCATCTGTCTGTCTCTCCAGTTTTAGGGGCAGCTGCTTGCCTTCTTGAGACTTCACTTCTCTTAGTATCTAAGCAGGGCTGTGGGTTTTTCAGTTTGCTCAACTTTTCACTTGTGCTTGGGATTGAGAGACAATCTCTACGTGCCTCTCCAGAAACCGAAAGCCCATATTGTTTTTAAAAAGGAAAAAAAATAGCACCAGTGGCCAGTATTTAAAAATTAAATGATTCCACTTTAAAGAAAAAGTTCTCTAGATTTCTCCAGCACACGTGGACAACCGTGACCTTCATTTCTTCCTAGTCCGAGTTGCCTAGCAGGTGTTTATCTGGATGGGACTTTAGTTCTCTGGTCTCCGTGGTCTAGTCTCAGCACGGTTCATCCCATTATCTTTTTTACTGTAGCCCTAGACTCATTGGAGTTGGTGATCCTGACTTTCGATTTGAGTGTTCTCCCAGGTCTCCCCTTGCTGACCCTGCTGGGAGTATTGTTTTGTTTTTGGCGTCAGATGGGCACCTAGTTCCAAAGCACATCCTGACAGATGTAACACACCGTCTCTGTAGCCCATACCTGTCTCTTTGATCTCACTTTCTAAGGTAAAAACATCAAGACTGTGCTTCTCCCGCTCATCTCACCTGGGGGACTGGGCATATCAGAAGGTTTTCCCATCAGGGCGTCTGTATGCTTCTGGCCCCTTCACCTGTTCCCGTCTCTCTCCTGAGCAAGGTCCTGGGGTGGTGGGTGGAGTGTACCAATGACACATCGAGCATCCCTGTGACTGCCGTGATCTGTGGGCTCCCTACCTCTGTGAACCTCTAACCTGCACAGCTCCAACCACTTAGCCCCCAGCAGCAGCCTCTGCCCCTCTGTGACTCAGAGTTTGAAGCAAACCATTCTCAGAGAATTATTAGGAGCTCTTGGCAAAAACCTCTGGGCCCCATGTGGATAATCTCAACAAGACTGCGTCATAGCACAGACCGCTGGTTACTCTGAAGTCAGTGTCTTCCCTTGGGTGTATGTTTTGGGAATACTCGGAGCATATCTCACTGAACGTGATAAAAAACAAAAACAAACGCAAACAAGGCGTGATAAATTGAGTGAGTGGGTTCATCCAGATGGAGGCGAGGAATGGGAGACCCCAGTGCGCTCAAGACAGAAAGGGATCGAAGGAGCTGTGCAGCCTCTCTCCTCCTTTACCATCACATAAGGCAGAAATGACAGCTACTGGCCAAGTGATAGTGGCTAAACAGGGCAATCATGTAAGAGGGCTGGGGAAGGGGTTTAATCATTGCTTGCTAGCGCCAGCTTTGGAATAAGGACAGTCAGTCACTGATCACCACTCCCTTCACTCCATGTCACTCCCTTTCTCAGGAATCTTTCCACACAAGTGGCAACCCCACACAGCTCTAGAGCAAACTGAGAAGTTCGGTATGTTCTGGTATGTTCTGGCTTCAGGTATGGCTTGATTCAGGTGCTCACATATGGTCACAAGATCTTTCCTGGGGTGGATCCATTTTCAGAGTTGCTGTCAGCATGCTAACAATACAGCTGAATCCTCATACCCTTCCGTGTTCAAGTCCAGTGTGAAAAAGTGTCTGCATGCTGTGTTAATCACAGAATGACAATATTTCAAAATAACAGAGGGGCTGTTTATACTTCATCTTTTACTGCATTTTTATGAGGAGCAATATATTTTTCTGACTTTCCTCCCCAGTACTGTAACAAAGAGAGGAGGAGAGAGAGAGAGAATCTCTTCCTGGCCACCTAACACAAGGCCCAGATTCCACTTTGATTAGCCCAACTCTGGGCACATGCCCCCTCTGAACTAATGCTGTAATTGGGGAGATCCCGGTGGGCTAAATGCTCATCCCTGGAGTCAGTCAGGAGTCCCACCTGGAGGGGAGAGGGGGTGAATATACCCTGAGGCTCCCCAAGTGTTTACTGTGTCCCCAGTTCTTGTGATCTTCCCCCCCCACCCCTCTTCCCGTCATGAAGCACGTCAGTGACTTGTCTCAGCTGGTGTGGCAGCGATAGAGCGCTGTTGGCCAGGGTGCTGTAAGCAGGGGAGACTTACTCCTCACGCTCCAGAGACCAGGAATGCCCAGATCACGGTGCCAGCAGATGTGGTGTCTGGCGAGGGCCTTCGTCCTGATGCATACATGGCTCTTTTCTCCCTCTGTCCTCACACAGCAAAAGGGGCAAGGGAGTCCTCTGGAGTCTTTCTCATAAGGGCACTAATCTCATTCACGAGGGCTCCACCCTTCTGACCTAATCACCTCCCAAAGGCCTCGGCTCCTGACACCCATTACACTGGGGGTTAGGATTTCAACATACAAACTTAGGGGGAAACAAATTTTTCATCTACATCAGTGGCCTCTTGCTTATGAAAATTAGTGGGTAATTGTCATGTGTTGTAATGAATTTGCTTGCAGCACTGGACCCCAATTATATTTTGATGTTCTCTCCATGTTCCATGATATCTTTTTTCTTTCACTGACCTTCCCTCTTTTGCCCACATTACGGATCTGTTGTTGTGCCCGGGGTTTAAGCCCCAGCTCTGGTATCAGTTAGGAAGACACTCAGCTGTGAGTGACAGATTGCTTGAGTAACAGTGGCCCAGTTGTAAGGATACTCATTGTTTCCTTGGAACGCTCTCCAGAGGTCTGAGAGTTGCCGGGTGATGTCATTAAAAACCCAGGTTCTTTCTACATCTTTCCCTCACCCTCTTTAGCTCCTTAACTCACAGGTTGCTGTAGCAATGGGCATGCTCATGCGTTTAAGGCAGGGACGGTGTGATAAGTAACAATATCAAATCTCTTTCCATGTGTCTGCCATTTTTACCAGGAGAGCGGAAGCCTCTTGAGAGTCCTTCTGAAGAACGTTTCCCTTCATCTCAGAAGCCAGAACGGGGTCACATGACCACCCCTAGCTACAAGGGAGGTGGGGCAAGCTGGCCCGGCCGTGATATCTGCCACCTCCCACACACTCACCTGCACAGCCTTCCCCATCCCCAAAGATTTGGTTGCTCCCCGTGTTCATCTCAGACCTTCCCTTTGAGACACAGAGTGATGGGGCCAGTGGAGCCCAGAACTTTCTGTTCAGATGAGTCTTGGTCACCATACACATCAGTGTGCTCCAAACGGAGCCCAACACACCACTCACGTGGGCTCTTCACCTCAGAGGAGGACATACATGTGGGCCGCTGGCACAAACAGGGACCTAGATTTGAGCTCTGAGTCCTCCTTCCTCAGCCCGCCCTTGCTGGAGGGATGGAACCCTCTTTGCAGTTTTCACCCGCTCCCGGTGTTAGACTATCTAGCCATACTCTTTGCTCTTCTTCCTACAGATCGGGGTCCCCCTTGGTTCTTCTGAGTCGAGGCAGAGCCCCTCTCTCCACCCTTTGAGTCTGGGGCCTGAGCCCGGGTGGGGAGGGGAGCATCAGAGTGCCTGTTCCGGGCCCAGGTTGTCAGGGCCTCTGGGGATCTGCCGTGCGAAGGGTGGCCCCAGGTGGGGGAGGCCCCTTTAGTTGGGGCCCTGAACAAGCACACATAGGGTCTGCCTAAGCCAACCCAGAGTCGGTGTAGACAACCTGCGACCCCTCCTCCGGGTCAGCTGGGCCGCCGTCCTGCAGACCCCTGAGCCTGAGGGCACGTGTGTTTTGCCATAAGCCGCTCAGAGTCAGGTGGTTCATTATAGGGCATTGTTATGGGGCCAATAGTTTACTAACACACCCGACCATTCAACCCTCAAAACACATCTTCACACGTTGTCGGCTTCCCCTTTCCCACTGTTCTGTGTTAACCATGGAGATTTAACCCAAATACCATCTTCCTCACCCTGCTGGGGTGCTTACTGTCCATCAGGAGGGACAGATGCTGGTGAGTGACTGCACGGTCAGTGTGTGCACATTTTTTCTTTTTTTTTTTTAACTTTAAATTTATTTTATTTTTTCAGTGTTCCAAGATTCATTGCCCATACCCCACACCCAGTGCTCCATGCAATAGGTGCCCTCAGTACCTACCACCAGGCTCTCCCATCCCCCCCCCTCCAAGTCCCTCAGTTTGTTTCTGTGTGCAAAGTCTCTATGTTTCATTTCTCTCCCTGAATTACCCTACTTCCCATTTCCTTTCCTTCTCCTACTGTCCGCTATATTACCCCTTATGCACCGCAAGGAAGTGAAACCAGGTGATACTTGACTTTCTCTACTTGACTTATTTCACTCAGCATAATCTCTTCCAGTCCAGTCCATGTTGCTACAAAAGCTGGATATTCATCCTTTCTTATGGAGGCATAGTATTCCATTGTATATATGTACCACATCTTCTTTATCCATTCATCTGTTGATGGGCACCTTGGCTCTTTCCACAGTTTGGCAATTGTGGCCATTGCTGCGATGAACATTGGAGTACATATGGCCCTTCTTTTCACTACATCTGGATCTTTGGGGTAAATGCCAAGTAGTGCAATTGCAGGGTCATAGGGTAGCTCTATTTTTAATTTTTTAAGGAATCTCCAAAAGGAATCCATCAGGTGTTGTGTGGCTTGAGCATGCAGCAAAGGACGTGCATAACTTTTCGGCAGGAGTTCTTGAGGCCCATTTTTGGGTAGGAGTGGCCTTGAAGCAGAGGTATGGAAGATAAACAGGGTTTGGTCTGATGGAGCGGGGCGGCGGGAATGCATCAGGAATAAGGAGGAGTTAGCATAAGGATCCTGAGGGCAGCGAGTGGGGGATAGCGTGAGAGATGAGAATACAAGGGTAACAGGAAAGTTCTAGGCACAGTGACATGAAGGGTCACAAAAGGCAGAGAGAGTCATTCCCTGGGGATTCTCAGTGGTTTTTAGCTCTGTAATCACACTTACCTCTCTGCATTGCTGCTATGTCTTGAGCCTTCTTTCTAGACTGTGAGCAACTCTAAGAGATGGATGGAGGTGGCCAGTGACCTCTGCAACCCCAGGGCCCAAGCCTGGTGGAAGGAAGGAAGGAGAAGCAAGGAATTAACATTCAACAGACATACTGTTTTCTTTAGGCACTACGTTGGGTATTGTATCTGGCAAGAGGGGGCAAGGGGATGAGGGCAGAAGAGGGCCCATCATTTACTTTCCTCTGTACCCCATGGATGGCCTCCTGCCTTCAGCCCAAAGCTTTCAGATTAGATCTGGGCAACAATTACTCATGGAGAATGAGGGATGTTAGAGGCTTAACTGCGTTTTCAAGACTGGAAGGAGATTTCTTCCTCTGGCACCCTGAGGGATGTACTCAATTCTCTTGGGGACAGAGGTGGTTAAGTGGAATTGTGCCTGGAGGCAGGGGTCAGGTGGGGGAGGGTCCTGTAGAGACTTCTCTTGTCCCTTTCTGGGTATGCATCAGCTCCCCTGGAAATAATCTATCTACGAGTGCCCAGTCACTGGTTTAGAGATCTTGCCAAGTCCAAGGTAAATGAGGAACATCAGGAGCCGCCTGAAGCCCAGGTTAACTGGGGAAAACTACTTAACCTCATTTGCAAAATGGGGCTTAAGCACCATGACTTTGTAGGGTTGCTTGAGGAAGCCAAATGCCACGTGCTTTGTGTTCAGTAATGGATGGGGGTCTTTTCTGTGTAGTAATGACCTCTCTCATGGATAAGGGGCAGATCCTCACTCTTGATCTCTTGATGGTCTCCCCCGCTCAGACTTCTGCTTTTAGAGGGGAGAGAGGGGGGGAAAAGAGAGGAAAGGGGAGAGGGGCAGATACCAAGTGCGCTGTGAGATAATTTTAATTTCCCCCTTTTCAGAGGGGGTGGGAGAGAGAACACAATGTCTGTTCCCACCTCTACGCCACTGCAGTGTGATATAGACTCGCAGAGATATTCATGTTGTGATTTATTCAATTCTTTTTCTCCATTGATTTTAATTAAGTTCCTGAGCTGTCTCCAAGCCCTGGGAGCGGGAACAAAACATGAAGCCAAATGCCTTTCTTCTGCAATTGAGTTTTCCCGAGTCCTTAAAGTGCTTCACAGGAGAGAGCAAAAGTGGAATCCAGGGGCTGAGCCATTTCCTCTGCTCCGTCAGTCCCCAAATAATAAACATAAAAATTAAAATCCAGTTAAGAAAAATCACAGAATTCATTGCAGCTTGGTGGCTGATGCGGGCTTTGATCAGATCTTTTTGTGCAATTTCAATTTCGGGGGGAGTTCGCCGAGCTGGTGTGGAGGATATCAGCACCAGGACGACGGTTTCTTCCCAGCAGGCAAAGCGCGGGGAGCACAGGCTCTGCCCCTCCCAAACCAATTTCATCTCTAAGTTCATGTCATGCTTTTGAAGAGAAATACCATAGCGGTGCTTGGTCCAGTCACTTGAGCTCCCATCGGGCTGGCCCCCACCAGATCCCCAGCAGGATCCTCAGGGATCTGGAAGGCCGGTGAGTTCCCAGAGCCAGTTTCCCGGAACCCTAGCGCCTGAGGCAGGTCACTCAGTGGTATCTAACAGCCAGGTGGCCAACCACCAGACCACACTGCCCCTTGTAGAAATAGGAAGGTTGAAAACACAGATGCTAAGGGACCTATGACCTCATAAGGAAATAACCCAGGTGCAGACTTTAGCAAAATGGTGACCACAGGCCAGGTTGAAACTGGACAGTCCTGGACACCTGTTATCATGTGGGAATCATGACCTTGGCGATGTCAAGTGTTCTGAATTTTCTAGAATCCAGAAACTAAGATGCTTTTAGTCTTACAAAAACAACAATGACCCCAGATCCTATATTTTAATCTCGGTTACCAATTCAAAGAACTTAAAGCACTCTGTAGATCAGACAGACCACTACATCTGCCGGCTGGGTTTTGGCATTGGACACCAGTTGGCGACATTTGGCATGTTGGCGAAGAGGGAACATTCTGGATTAATGTCCAGGCACTGCCTCCTACCAGATTTGTGATCTTGGCTTGTGTTGGACTTTTGTGTGGCCGTTTATTAAAGATGGGATGTATGTCATGGGTACACACAATGTAAAGAGCCTGGTGCTCAGTTTGTTGGCCTCACCATCAT
This sequence comes from Spilogale gracilis, assembly GCA_004023965.1. Taxonomy (NCBI): domain Eukaryota; kingdom Metazoa; phylum Chordata; class Mammalia; order Carnivora; family Mephitidae; genus Spilogale; species Spilogale gracilis. The sequence goes on along the minus strand of PITA01008893.1, from coordinate 37,561 downwards.
CACTATCGTGATATTTTGATTTTGTAATAAGAAATATATATTTGGTCTTCATCCTGTTCCTGGCACATGGCTCTTAAACCTCTTGGAGTTTCCTCTGATAAGGAAAAGGATTTGTGAGGCTGATGAAGTGGCCTTTGGCCTCTAGGGATGGGGCTTGTTGGAGGCAACCCTGTAATTAGAGAGTTGGAGCTTTTGGTTCCACTCCCTGATTTTTGAGGAGGGGAGGAGGAGCTAGAGGTTGAATCAATAGCCAGTTAGCTGATCAAGCCCGCCTGTGTAATAAAGCCTCCATAAAACCCCCAAAGGACAGGGTTCAGAGAGCTTCCGGGTTGGTAAACAGCAGGAGGTTCTCACGTGAGGGCATGGGAGCCTCTGAGCCCGTTCCCACATACCTTGCCCTGTGCATTGCCGCCCTTCAGGTGTTACTGAGTTACAGCCTCTTAAACTGGTAATATGGTAAGTAGAATGTTTCTCTGAGTTCTGTGAACACTTAAGCAAATAAACTAAACCCAAGGAGGGGGTGGTTAGAACCTCCGATCTGTGGCTGGTCCAGCGCAGGTGACACCAGGGACTTACCATTGGCATATGAAGGGGGTATGGTCTCTTGGGACTAGGCCCTCCACCTGTGGAATTGGACATTCTCCACAGAGTCAGATGGTGTCAGAATTGAATTTAGGACACCCAGCTGGTGGTAGAGTATTGCTTCGTGTGGCGAAAACCCCCCACACTGGAATTGGGTGCAGAACCTTAATCATCACCTAACCCAGTTTTCCCATTATTTCCAACAGGTTCAGCAGGTCCTATGGTGTATCTTCTCGTATCCTTTCTTTAATAGGGAGATGAAGCTACACACACACACCACCCATATTTTGATCAAGAAATTGCTCTCCAGATTCTCTGTAAGAGAATTTGGCAACCTCAGCCAAAAATCCCCAAGGGGGATATCCATCAGTCCCACTGCCCATGAGCTGCTCTGGACTCCTGCCATCGTGCACAGCCTGGGGGGCTCGTTTGGTGGTGGGTCTTCAGACAACACCTGATGCCATCTTGAGGCAGAGTTTAATGACATCGACTCATCGATAGGAGATACTTCAGCCTGGTGTGGTATACAGACGGCACAGTGGAGGCTTTGCATGGCGGAGGGTGAATCAGTGGATGCTGAGCAGAGGTCTGACTGTCCTTCCAATTACTGGGCTGGAGGGGGGCCCGGGAGGGGCATCCCTAGTGGTTTTGCTCCAAGTCCAGATGCCAGCAGTCTTTACTGAAGCTGTTGAGTGACCTGCTTTCCCTTGGTTCTGGATCTGGAAGGCAGAGGGATCAGGTGCTGGCAGGACTGGGGCCTGCCCAGAACCCAGGCAGAGTGGAACTGCACGGAGATTGGCCCCCCGCAAACCACCTCCTGGGCTGTTCGCTTTGTTAAGTCATGATTTCCATGCACAAAGGGAAATCAATGAGACCAAGAAAGTAATGGAAGTGAGTGTGAGCTGACAGGTTGGAGGCCCCTGAGCTCAGCCCTCATCTCCCTCCTCCAGGATGCTCCAAGGTGGAGGCACGTCTCTGATGCACCCTCCCTGTTCTGGTTCTTTCCAGGTCAAGGTGACTGTGGCACGCTATGGTCTGAGCGTAGAGACCCCCTGCCTACGGACTGAATTTCCCAGCCTCCCTTGCAGTGAGGTGTGGTCCCGTGATGTGGCTGTCCCAGTGGAATATGAAAAGGGGCCATGAAGGCAACTTCCTCTTCATCTGCTTCCTGCAATTGCTTGTCTTGAAGCTCCTCTCTTTCCTCTTTCCCCAGAGCTAGAAGGTGGAGATGGGTGACCAGGTCTCACCACACAGGTGAGGGGATGCTGGGACCACAGATGGAAAGAAGCTAGATCCTTGCGGGAATTTATGGAGTTAATTTTTCTACCAACCTGCCTTGTTCGCCTTGGGATTATCATGTGAATACAAAATTGCCACCTTCTTCGGGGGCTCTTTGCTGATAGCAGGTTGGTCTCTGGTCCTCTGACCAGCATCATCAGCATCAACTGAGAATGTGTTCAAAATGCAAGTTCAGTGGGAGAATGAATTAAAAAGACATCCATATCCCCAGTGGAGTATTATTCAGCCAGAAAAAGAAGCAAAGGCTGCCCCTTGTGACAACATGGTCGGACCTTGAGGTCATTATGCTAAATAAAGTCAGACAGAGAAAGACAAATACTGTCTGAGCTCACTCACAAAGGGCATCTACACAAGCTGGACTTCTAGAAACAGAAGATTGGTGGTTGTCAGGGGCTGGGAGGTGGTGGGCAAAGGGTACACACTTCTGGTGATGAGATGAGTAAGTTCTGGCATCTAGAGTCCAGTGTGGTGACCCTAGTAAGGAATACTGGAGTCTAGAAAATTACCAAGGGAGTAGATCATCAGTGTTCTCACCACACGCACAAAATAGCTGTATGAGGTCTCAGGTGAGATAGAATAACCTCATTGTGGTTATTATGTCCACAGTATAAACCTACCTCAAGCCATCATGTCAGATGTCTTGAACTCACGCAATGTTCTGTACCAAATATATTTCGGTAAATCTGGAAAAAAAAAAAGCAACACGTTAAGAAATGCGATTTCTACTGCATGAGACTGGTAGGCTGGGAGTGGGGTCCAGCAATCTGTTTCTGGTTCAAAATAGGACTTCTAAATCCACATCCTGTTGTAAGAAATAATACAGAGAAATCCTCTGTAGGCTTCCCCCTTCCTGCCCCCCATTACTGGCCGATGTTCCCCAATGGTAACATCTGGCAAACTGTGGAATATAATCAGAGCAAGGAGACTGACATTGATACAACCCGATTATCATCCTCAGATTTTGCCGACCGTGTGCTCATTTGTTTGTGGGGGTCCTACGTTTGTACGTAGCTTCTGTGCAATTCTGTCACGTGTGTAGGTTTGTGAGGCTTCTCACCCAAGTCAAGACATGAACAGTTCCTCTGCCCAAGGCTTCTTGTGGTTGCGCTTGTAGAACCACGCCTCCTCCTCCCCTGTTGTTACAGCAAGGTAATGGACCTGTAACACTGCCTAGGTTAACACACACCATATTGATTTGATACATCTATGTACTGCAAAAGATTGCCAACACACCTCCATCCCATCACGTGATTATCATTTATTTTTTGTGGTGAGAACATTACCTGCACTCCATTCATTCATTCATTCATTCATTCATTCATTTTTTTTTTTAAGATTTTATTTATTTGACATAGAGAGGGAACACAAGCAGGGGGAGCGAGAGAGGGAGAAGCAGGCTTCCCGTGGAGCAGGGAGCCCGATGTGGGGCTCGATTCCCAGGTCTCCAGGATCATGACCTGAGCCGAAGGCAGTCGCTTAACCAACTGAGCCACCCAGGCACCCCTTTTTTCCTTTTTTAAAAAAAGTATTAATTTATTTGACAGAGAGAAACTCAGCAGGTAGTCTGATGCAGGGCTCGATCCTGGGACTCCGGGATCATGACCTGACCCGAAGGCAGACGCTTAACCGACTAAGCCACCCAGGTGCCCCCACACTCCATTTCTAACAAGTTCTGTTGATTCCTATATTCTAGAATCTAAAATACAGGGATGCTTTGTGCTGTACAAAATCCTCGTTACCAGGTTTTTGTGGCAGCCTTGGGCCAGGCATGGAGCTAACACAGTCCTATGTGGCCTCGAGTCTAGTCTTTAGAGCACCCTAGGGGGCAGGTGCCTAGTAGTCTTCTCCTCTGTTATGGGAACTGACTACCCCCACGGACAGGGGTGTGATGGCAAACAAGAAGGAGATAATTATTGCACAATTAATAATAGGCAGTCCATTTGAATCCAGGTCTATCTGACTGTAGGAACCGGGCTGTCTTACTAATCTACACCCAATCTCTGGTCCTGGCACAAAAATATCCGGAGTCTACTTAGGAGCTGCTGCCTCAAGTGGGTAGTTTGTATGCCCGAGGCCTGCCTGGAGCAGGCTATCTCAGCGTCTCTGCCCTTGGGGGATGCCTTCCTTTGAGCATTCCCTGTTCCTAATCAGTTTTGAATCCCACGGAGGTGAGATATTGTGGTGCTCCTGTAAATGACCGGGCACATAGAAGGAACTGAGCAAAGACCTGGGTCACAGGGTTTTAGAGCTCGAATGCTCTAAAGCATTTTAGCAATTCTTCCAGCTGAGCAGCAACCTTTATAGGTGGGAAGAGGCAGGCCCCGGAAGGGCGCCCCTGGGGTGCAGGACTCCCCAGGATCTGGTCTTCAGTGGGATGACTCAGGCACTGGGGGCCTCATGGTCAGAACTGGCCCCTGGAGGCTGCAGGTAGCGTCGTGGCTTCCTTCAAAGCTGCAGCCAGGGGCTGGTGCTGAATCACCCGGTCTGGGCAGACTCGGTGGAGCTTCACCCTTTAAGAGGCCTGCCACATTTAATTCACGTGTCTGTCAGCTTTGTAGTGTCCTGCTAGGAAGAGGCTGAAGACCTTCCAGGAGGACAAGGAAGGAAGTTCTGTTGCAGGACTGAAGGGATTTGACATGTGGGGCTCCTTTCATTGACCGAGAACCTTCCATGTACCAGGCATTGAGTTAGGCAGTCGTTATACATTGTCTCAGTTCTCATCGACCATTATAACAACCTGAGAACTGCTTAGCTTCACATTTTGGGATATGTGGGTGGGGGGTGACAAGGTGTTTGAGCCAAATTCCCAGTTCATGGGTTGGGCTCCACGTCCTACCCACTGTGCCACGCTACCCTTTGGAAGGCAAGGCATTGAGTTTTCAGGCCTCCTAACGGGTCATTTCTTGCAAATAAATACCATAAGCACATTTTACAGATACTTGAAAATCACTGAGAACAGAGTCATCTGCTGTCCCACCCCGTCCTGCCTCTTCTTCGAATAGATGTCCTTTTCCAGTACCTTATGATGCAATGATTCCTCGTCGGCTCCCCTTTGGTAGAGAACATAATGGGGCCCAGAGAGGGCAGGTGATGTGCCCAAGCTCACACAGCTAGGGAACATCGCAGCCAGGCTCTGCACCTGGGCTGGCAAGACTCAAGCCCAGAGCCCTCCTGCTACCACACAGTGCCTCTCCTTATTAGAAACACAATGTAGTTAAGTGCTCTGGGCTTGCTATCCTTAGAAATATACTTGGTATCACAATCTACTCAAGCCACCATCCATTATGAACCAACGATGGGGAAACCGCCCTCGTGGCAGGTGTGAGATCCTATTGGTCGGACGCCACCAGTACCGTGACACGCTCTGTATCTCAGCGATCATCCCCATAAAACACATTTGCGGCAATATTAAAAGGGAGGTGAAGGGATATATTCCCTTCCTTACGCACCCCATCGATTCTACACCCATGCCCATCAGAACCCGGGTCATGCCAGACAGGGCCAGTGCGGTGACAGGAGAGACGTCTGTCGGTTTCCAAGGGTCGCCTACAAACCTTATCTGTACGGCGCCCCACAGTTGACAAAGCATTTTCTCATCCATTTGCTTGTCTGAGCCTCATAACACCCCCATGATGGGAGAGAGATCGTGACCACCATCACCCTCATTTCACAGATGGGAAGACGGGAGCGAAGCAATTGGCCCTGAGTCATGCCCTCTGGGACGAGTGGAAGTTGCACTCGACCCCAGATCTTCTGACTTCTGATCCCCTGACATCTTTACACTACTAATGTCTCTTGCTGTGCCTTCATTCATGCACTCACTCCCTCACTGATCCATGTAACATGTACTTAAGGAGCACCTGTCTCGGGCCAGGCACCGTGCTGGGTGCTGGGAAGAAATCACGCTGGAGACCACCAGTGCCTGCTGTTCTCCCCCACTGCCTCGTCTCCAGGGAACACTGGGAAAAGTCCGGAGACACTATTGGTTGCCATAATTAAGAGAACACAACTTCACATCTAGGGGACAGAGCCCAGGGACACTGCCCAACACCCTACAATGCGCGGGGTGGCACTGCAACAAAGCCATCCACCCTCAAATGTCGGTAGTGCAGAAGGTAAGAAAGCCTGGCCTAGAGCAGATTGAGGAAGACAGAATTAATCAAATGATCCCACTGCTGAAGCTCTGGTTACAGCAAGCCAGATGCATAAACAGCAGCAGCTGATGCTGGCACACCACCGAGCTCAGGCCCTGCTCCAAAGACCTCGTACCACTGTTTACCTCTTTAGTCTTTAGGATCGGGGGACTGTTTATAGAGCGGGATGCGGAGGCTCGGAGAGCTTAAGTACCTTGCCCAGAGTCACACAGCCAGAGGATGGACTGGGATTTGAACCCGGGCAGCTCGACACCAGCTTCTCTGCCTTTGACCTCTGCGCTGTGCTGCCTCCTTTGTGGGACCAGGAATTTTCCTGGTCTGGGGCTTGGGGGAAGCTTTGTGGTGGAGGGTAGGCCTGATGGGAGATTTAAGGAAGTAGGGGATGGAGGAAGAGCATTCCAGTCAGAAGGAACAGCATGTGCAAAGGGCACATGGCAAAAGGCCAAGGACACCAGTGGGGAAATCCCTTGACAGTGCATATGATGGGGGAGAAGAGAGCTGAGGTGCGGAAGAAGCTGGAGGGTCCGGCAGGGCCACAGCCTGGGTTTGCAGGAATGTAGACTCTGAAAAGCCTGCTCCAGCTCCCGTGTGCAGGAAGGACCTGGGCTAGAAGGACGGATTTGGGGGTGGGTAGTGGGAAGGTGGTGCTTGACAGCAGGCTGGCAGCAGGGCAGTGCGGAGAACCAGATGCGAGGTTCAGGAGACAACGGTCAGGCTGTGGTGACGGATCTGACTGGGTGACGGGGCAGGGCGATGGGTAATGACCTGCTCGCCACTGCGAGCCTGACCACCTTATGAAATAATCCAAAGGTGGTTTGTGCACAACCCCAGAGCCTGCTGGGAAGGGCTGCTGGCCTCACCCACCCCTCCTTGAACTTGCAAAGCCATGTCCCTGCTCCTTGTGGTCGTGGCTGCCAAGCCCAGGAGCCACAATGACACCGCTCTGCTCCGCCGACAGCCCTCTGTTTGCGCTCTCACAGGTAATTAATGTCAGCTGGCTGTCACAGCACCCTGGCTAATCGCAGGGTGGGGGCGTGGGCACAGTGGTCGATGAGCAGCCCAGGGATCTGTCAGACCCAGGAAAGGGCGCGTCACCTGCCCAGTCGCTGGAGAGTGCTGTGAATTTTAGTACAAGCCTGTCTGCTTTGGAGGCACTGACAGTCTCCATCCCATGGGAGGCAGACGCCCAAGGTCACATCTGCAGGTCTTGGAGCCCAGGCTGGACAGAAGGGGAGGGGCCAGGAGGGGAGTTTGCTCCCGATAGGTGTGGACACAGCCCCTGCCTCTTCCCTCACACCAGCCACAACTGCCGCGGGTCCTGTTGCAGACTGGGTGCTGTGCTCAAAGTTCCGAGGGAAGTGCATTTGCACAAGACTGAGCGCTTACCGCAGCCCCCTGAAACTTTGTAGGCACGTCTCTCTGCCTTTTCTGGGCAGTCGCTTCTACTTTCTTGCAGTCTCCCTGGTATCCACTCTCACTGGCACACAGTCCACGAGGTTAAACTCATTGTTTCACACTCCCTCTTCCAAGATGCTGGCGTCTGCCCTCTAGGTTCCAGCAGCACAAACCCTCCAGGACATTTCGTTGCACAAACCCTCCAGGACGTTCATTCGTTCTGTCATTCCTTCGCCCGGTCAGTGCTGGGCTCCGAGCACCTGCTCCCTGCCAGGGAGAATGGTGATGAGACACAGACACCCTTTCCTGGAGCACACGGTCTGCGGCCTTCCAGCAAGAGGGCGCAGTGTTGATTAATGACAGTGTGATTGGCTCTCCTTCCTGCTGTTTCCCTGTGACCAGGGTTGATTCCATGGGGATCTCTCTGCGGTCAGGGACCGTCTGCTCTCTTGTGTTGGATTTCTGTGCCCAGCAGAGTACATTCACAGTGAATATTCAGTGAGAGAAGGGGTGAATGGAGTGGAGTAAACAGGAATGGGGTTCACTCACCCAGGGTGATTAATTCTTCATCTGGAGAGCTGTCTGCCTTGCCAGCCACCCAAGGCAAGTGGTGAAGGCACCAACACAGGTGAACTTGAAGGAAAATTCAGGTCTATCCATTACACCCAAAGAGGGCTACCTGGGCATAGAGACCAGAGGGTGGAGGGCTAAGGTGCCAGACACCCCCTACAGGAGGGGCTGAGGAGGGGAGAGCTGGCTGAGCAAGGCCTGGAGGAATGGCCAAGTTGCTGGCTCTTGCTCTCAGCTCATTTTGAATCCCTCGCAGAGGGGACTGCTTCAAGGCTGAGGTCTGACGGCCAGTGTCTTCGGCTCCGGGGCGCTCTGCGCAGCTGGGGTCCCAGGTGCCAGCGAGGCTATACCCCGCCCCCCCATCGGCTTCACTTCCTCCTCCCCCTCTGGCAGAGGGCTTGTCCTTCATTTGCTCCCTCTTTAAGGCAGTCAACAAACCTCCTGAGAACCGTTCCTTGCTGGCTTCTACTCTGGGGCTGGCACTACAGAAAGATGCTAGGGACAGGGACAGAACATCCTGTCTGGGTGTAGAGGCAGGAAGATGGCAGGTGACTGTCATACAGTGTGGCAACTGCCACCCCCAAGACCCCAAGACAGCCACAACACCCTAGCGAACACGGCGGGCTCATGACACACAAGTGACTGTACTGAGTCTTTGCCTGAACCCCTGGGGGGAGACACTGGATCTCAGAGAGGTTCGTTCACATTTCAAAAGTCACGCAGCCTCTATTAGTCAGACCTGCCCGACATCAGCGCCTGTGCTCCTACTTACTAGGTTTTGTGGCTTCTCCATGGCTCTGCATCATTCAAGAGTGATTTATTGAGCATCTAGTATGTGTGGGGCACCGTGCTAGAGTCCGGTGTTTACTACAGAGAAGAAGGCATCTATAGTTCTGCGCCTCCCCCCCTCAGGGAGTCTGCCTTCTGACCAAGGTGATTGGAACACAGAGGAACTCTTCTTGGCTCATCCCTCAGTGGGGATGGGAGGATGGGGTGGTGGCATGTGGTGGTGAGGTCCAGCATGTTCTCCAGGAGGTGGGACTAGCAAGTGCAAAGGTCTGGAAATGTGTTCCTGGAATAATGAGAATTCCTTCCTTCCTCTCTCCCTCCTGCCCTTTCTCCCTCTACCCTTCTTCTTCTCTGTCCTCCCTTCATTCCTTCATTCCCTCCTTCATTCCCTCTTTCCTTCCCTTGCATTTTTGACCCAGCATTACATTCATAGAGTGTGAGAATATACAGGCAGAAATGGTATCTAGGGGCGCCTGGGTGGCTCAGTTGGTTGAGCGACTGCCTTCGGCTCAGGTCATGATCCTGGAGATCTGGGATCGAGTCCCACATCGGGCTTCCTGCTCAGTGGGAAGCCTGCTTCTCCCTCTCTCACTCCCCCTGCTTGTGTTCCCTCTCTGGCTGTGTTTCTCTCTGTCAAATAAATAAAGTCTCAAAAAAAAAACCAATGGTACCTAGTGCATATCTCCCTCCTTCCCCACCCCTTCCTCCACCCCTGCGCTTCCCACGTTCCCCCCCTCTTCCCCTCCACGGAACCACTTCCTTTTGTCTCCTGAGCACCTTCCCAGACTTGCTCCGTGCAGATGCAGGCATATAGGAATGTTTTCTGGTCTCCTCCTCTTTTATTTCGGAAAGAACACACTGTGCCGGCTGTTCTAGAGAAAGACAAGAATTTTCTGCAGCTGAAGCAGAGGTTTGGAGACCTGGGCAGCGAGGAATACTGAGTTGAGACTGGGCTGTGCAGGGCCCTTGGATGCCACCCCAAAGACTCTTTAAGTCTGGGCACGTGCCAGGCCATTTTTCAAATTTTCCTCCAAGTCATGGCACTTTCAAGGAAACCACAAACCCAGCCAGTCATCAGGTCCTGTCTGAATAATTTTACTCAAAACCAAACACCAGCCACAACCCGCCCCACGCCCCACCAAAAAGTAAGAAGGGTGAATTGTGAGGCAAAGCTCAGCACCGTGAATTTGCATCCTACTGAGAGCTAGCCGTCTCTCTTGTTTTCCCTTAATTTATTTTTTGGAAAACATTCACTGACTCAGAGAACAGCTCCCTTCCCTTTGTCAGCAGCCAGCCCTCGGAACCAAATTGCTGCCTAAAAATAATGTATTTTTATTAAAAATCACTTTAAGTTGGTGCATATTTCTAAGACAGATTCACATATGGATAACTATTCAGTATTGCTTGCTATAGATAAGTGATGAATTATTTTAATCAGAAATGGATTTAACAGCACTGCAAAAATAAATTTGGGAGATTTTTCACAATCTGGTTGTATTTTCTGATTCTTCATATTTATATTTAGTATTCAATGAAGACTAATAGTGACTGCCGGACGTTTCATCAAACTGCCCCCAAGCAGATGCATCCCACCCGTAATCAAGACTGACATTCTCTGCTGTCATTCTGGGAAAACGCTTTCAGTCCCTAGGCGCAGAATGAGAAGGGAAAATACACACACAAAGACTTTCTTTCCGGACCCCGGCCAGCATCGCTGGCCGCCCAGGAGAGCGGAGCATTGCTGTATTGAGTCCAATAGCGCCCAGCACCCGTGGGCATGATGCCTACTCCGTGCCAAGCACCCCATCTGGGGAGATGATATTGAACGACTCAGAAAGGGCTTAGTCCGCCCCGGCTGCCCTGCCTCACTGCTAACTGGTTACGCTGGGGACCGGGAGCCTCGTTTTATTTCACGTCCCAGACTAAAGCTTCTCTGTGGAAGCAGAGGGTAGGTCCCCACGAGTAAGGGACAGGCGGGGCTGGGGAGGGGGAGATGACGGAGCTACGTGGCTAGGCTCCTGCAGCGGCACAGGGTGCCCCACCAAGCGGAAATCCCAGAGGTGGAGAAATGTTAGAGACAAGATAGCAGCCAGAGGGAAGAAAGCATAACAAATCCACCTTGTTTGTTCTAAATATAGGTGAGATATCTTCATAGTATCTACACAGCCACATTGTTGGTCTTAATGTTATAGACGAGACATTTACCAAGGTCCCTGGTCAGTTTCCTAAGGAGGACCCACTGGAAAGCCCTGAATGGCAACCTGGTGCAGAAACCTTCTCACTCTAGAGAGCTCTTGTTTTGTCCTTTCTGTTCTCACCTTCCCTTAACGAACTTCCACTTCTCTCTCTGCTCTTGGCCGCAAGATTTGTTCTTGGCCTCCGTGAGACAAGAATCCCGCAACGCCAGGACTGGGGAGAGCTGATCAGCAAGGTACAGTGTGTCTGTGAGCATAAGCAACAGAAGGAGATTTGGACTGACTTCAGACAGAGGTCACGGTGCAGAGGCATGATGTCACCATATGCCCAACACTGTCTATGGCTCTAGTACACGGGTGAATCTCGGGCTCCCAGTTTTCATCCGGCAAATGATATTGAGGCACATGACTGTTAAGTTGTCCAATTTGTCTTTGTGGCTACTTTTTGCTGGGGGCAATGCCAGTTTTTTTTTTCCAGTACTGATCTAAAGTGTCACTTAAAATCTATCTATCTGAGATAATGAATGAGTCAAATTCAAGGAAATAAGTTAATAACAGAACAGGGAGGAAAAGAATGGGGATGGCCATGAACACAGTATTCAGTTGAATAAATTGACCTTATTCACACTGATTTTGGGGCACAGAGGGCCTGAAGGGTTGGACACAGAAACAAGATAGGCATCTATTTTGTTGTGTTTCAGGTAGCTTACATAAATTAATTGGGCTCTAGCTTTGGCTTACCAGCAAATGAGGTCAATAGGCCCCCGTATGCCCTTCTAAGTCACTAATGAAAGGTTGTCTGGGACAGGACTCAGAGCAGAGCCCTGAGACCTTCCACTACACCTCCCAGCTTGACTCCAATTATTATCACCTTTTGCCCCAGGGGTGCAGCTTGTTATGGCCTCTCTCCATCCTAGGGGCTCGCAGGAGAAGGAAGGGTCTTCTTGCAGGGGCCTGGGTGTCTCTGGAACCCAGAGGGCTCAACAGAGACTCACATACCTTCTTTTCCTGCTAAACCAATATCATCAGCTTTTGTTCATCAAGATGTCGCTCTGGGTTGATGGGGCTGACATTACCAGCTGGGATTAATATGTTTCTTCCCCCACCCTTCCATTTATTTGGAGAATCTCATTAAGGCAGGTTTCCTTCAGGAAATTGATGCTTTAATATTCTGCGTTGTCAGCTGAGGGCCTGAATTTTATTTCTTGAATAACATTTAATTAAACGTGCAGGCTCCCTTTCCCTGATGCATCAGTGATCACAGCACCGAGCCCACCTCCACTGCTCTTTGGAAAATCAGCAGAAAGCCAAGTTGGGGGCCGAAGTCCTGCTGAGCAATAAAGTTTATGGCCCGTGCCTTCACTGTAATTAGTGTGCGGGGTCCTGCTGACGCAGCCCGTGTCAGGTACCTTGACCAAGGCTCGACGGCCCCGTGATTGCTGGTTCCTGGACCTGCATTTTGTCCAACAGATGCCCTGGCGGGGACTCTCCTAAACCAGGATTTGAAAAACCAGGACCCGTGAGCCAAATTTAGGAGCTGCCCATTTTTGTAAATAAAGTTTTATTGGAACACAGCCACGCCCATCGTTGTATGTGTAACCTGTGGCTGTGTTCAGAATGTAACAGCAGAATCCCCGACCCCGCGGCAGGTCAGTCAGGAAGGACCAGAGCACCTTCTAGCTGACTTAGCCTGAGGCTGAGTGCTTACTCCATGCCTCACATTCTATATTCTTGATCTCCTTTCAAGCATTCTTTCAAGAATTATTTATTGAGCACCTGCTATGGGTCAGGCACAGCTCTAGGTGCTGAGGATGAAACGCTGGACAAGACAGGGGAGGCCCCAGCTTTATCTGTCACAGGGGGAAAAGAAGAACAATCACCAAGCACTGGCATAAATATATAAGCAGGAGAGTTTCAGATGGTAACACAGATCATGGGGGGTATAAGCCAGCGTGATAAAGCACCATCGTGTGAACACACAGGAATGTCTGATAAGGTAGTCAGGGAGGGCTTCCCTGAAGAGGTGACATTTATGCTGACTTATGAATGATGACTATGAGCCAGACAGAGAAAAACCTACAGGGGTAGCATCCCGGGTTGGGGGATCAGCTAACACAAAGCACTGGTGAAAAGGGGGAACGGTCAAAAAAAAAAAAAAAAGAAAGAAAAGGGGGAATGGAAGGAGGGAGTGAAGGGAACTTGGAGTGAAGCGGGTTTAGGAGGTGGGCAGGGGCCCATGGTGCGGGGCCGTGTGGGCTGTGCCATGGTAGTTGGACCTTCTTAGAAGTATAATGATGAGCCTAGGAATACTGACCTAATTTACTTTTAAAAATTCACTTCACTTTCCATGACATAAGAATGAGGTTGGTATTTTGAGGCTAACAGCCTTCCTGGGCTGCTGCATTTTTTTGTTTTTTTTTTGTTTTTTTCAGTTCACAAAGCTCTTTTTGTTTTCCCTCATATAAACATGCTCAGAGTTGTCAGAAACGCGGGAGCCTTTGTTCCCAGTCAGCCCATCAGCCTGTGGCAAAGCTGCGGTGTGAATCCAGCCCTGTTGGACCCGTAGGCTTAGCTCTGAGCTTCCCCGGGCCTGACCAGCCTCAGTTTCTTAAATCTGTAAAATGGGTAGATTGTGGTTCTTACCCAAGCAGTGTGAGTGAGATACATAAGTCCTAGGATTACTCATCTCATCCTCTCTCCCCTTCCCTGACTGTGGAAAGAGCGGGAGGATATGGAGGGGGGAGGAAGGAAGGCCCGCTATTTCTTAGGTAAGAAGGCCAAAGCTCTGACTTGGGGAGGTTCCTAGCCCAGTTCTTAGTCTCCGGGGCCTGTCTCAGCTTCTTCCCACCGAGTTTCAATTTTTGGGCCCATGAGAGCAGGAGGAAACCACCAGGGCTCCCCCGTAGCGTTTTTAGCTTGGAGGAAACAGACAGGAACAACGTTCTCCCACTGTGGACACATAATTAAGGCCTGGGGTAGGCAAGGAGTTCGAGGAGCCGTGAAGGGTCCAGTGGAGACCAGGGTGAAGGGTGGGTTTCCCCGAGGAAACGATAAGGAGCTGAGGTCCTAAGGATGGAGGGGTACGAAGCAGGTGCTTTTTGGCTCTGCTGTCTCGGGGCTCCTACCTGGTGGCAGGGACCGCCAGACAAGACCCTTTTTGGTGGTAAGTCCCTAATGACCTAAGGACCCACCGGACATCAAGAGGGGAAGAATATTTTGTACTGTGTCTTACACTTTATTTTGTTTAGTTATCAGGCGCGCTGTCGTCCTGCCTCTAGGTTGGGATGGGTAGCTTTGGGGAAAATACTGCAGATGGCCATGGGTGACATCTGTCCCCAGGGGGTAATTTAGGAGTGAGGGTGCAGGGAGGAGGTGCTTGGTCCCACGTTGTTGGGGAAGAGAGTGAGGGACCAATGGGGACTTCCAAGTTCAGCCTCTCCTTATCTGGCTTGTCGTCAGACAGATTTTCCTTTAATCATGGAAAGAGACATTTCTATATCCATTCATCAGTAAACCAAGAGCGTATAATGCTGAAACAAAGAATAGCTGTCACCAAAAAGACCACTGCATAATTCTTCCTCATCACAGACATGCAATCTTTTTTCTTAAAAGCAAGTGAAGGTTTGGGTTTACTTTATTTAGCTCTCAGTCAGAAGTTATTAACCTCATGCAAATCACAGGGATCCTCATAATGTAGTCTTGACAAAATATCAGGCAATATTTTGATAATTCTTCTAAGACCCTCTCAGGGGATTAGATGAACGGGAAGCAGAGGATGGGAAAGCATTCCGAGTGGTGAGGACAGTACGTGCAAAGGCCCTGGAGCATGTTGATGGCACCAAAGGGAAGACAGATGGTTGGAACTCAGGGAATGAAGGTTGCAGGTGTGGCCTGAAGTAGGAGAGAACAGTACAAGTTGGGCCATATATGTCACCATAAGGTATCTGGGACCGCATCACAGGGGCTGTCGAGCAGAAAGAGGAGATCATCTCATTTTATCAAGCTCACCAAGGCTGTGGGAGGGACATGAGTCAGTTGATGAGACACAGCCCATCCGAGCTACACTGACCCATCATATGAAAACACTTCCCCTTTTGTTAATGGGGAGTCCCTCTCCCTGCTCTTCCCCACCTTCTCAGGAGTCCCCCACCATCTTAGTTTCTCCTTCTTCTCTCTCCTGGGTCTTGGCTCATTCCCTATAATCATCGCCCAATCACTCGTGTGGTGGAGGAGAGGGAACAATGGTTGGATGCATCATGGCGCGTCCGCACTGTGGCTTGTTCCGTGGCCATTACAGAGGGTAAGAAGCACACGGGGTGACCTGGAGGGATTCCCACGAGGCTTGGTTGAATGTCAACAGGCAGAAAGAGGTGCATATGATATGACCCCACATTTATAAAAAAAAGGAAAATAGTGTCTCCCCGGACCCATGTGTATGAATGCACGCACACACACACGTGTGGGGGGACATGAATGCACAACCGGCTCTGCATGAGTGACAGTCACTAAGCCAAGCAACCATTTGGCATCCCGGGTGAGGGGCAAAGGATTGGGCACAGCGCTACCGAGGAGGCTTGATGAAGCCGCTCCTTACTAACTGGTATGGGCACATTTCAATATTTAACCCCCAGCCCTGTGGGTGGTGTTGGCCGAACAGTGACCTTATTATACGCGTGGATAGGATTTTCTGAGCGGGAAGAAACACAGGCAAAGAAACATGGCGGGTTGTTAGTATGGGTTGTCTAACATTGGGGTATGATATGGGGGAAGGAAAACGGGACTATAAATAAAAACATGCTGATAATCATCATTAGGCATTTATGTGACCCGATGTCAAATGGATTTATGCAAAAAGAAAGTCTATCAAAGACTGAAAAGAAACACCTGCCCGTCCTCTAGCTACCCAGCTGTGCTGCTCGGTCCTGGGAAGACTGGCTACTCTCATCCCCTCTATATCTTCTGCCTTCTCCCCACTCGTCAGACAGGACCTCGGCTCCCATCTCCCACGGAAACCTCTGCATTGGCCAAGGTCCTGCAAGCCCTCGCCCCCGCCAGTGGCTGAAGCCAGTGGGTGCTTCACTGTCCCTGTCGGGTTCAGCACAAGGTCAGATGTTGACGCTGTGAACCTCTCTCGCGTCCGGTCAGCTCCGAGTTCAGTCCCGGATTTGCTGCCCAACCACCAGCCACCAACTCGCCTCGCGGCTGCCCGCTTTCCTCGCCGGCGCAATGACTGGATTGGGGGGCAGGCTCTCCCCATCCATCTGATTATGCTGGTCTGCCCCATGATGCTGGCCAGTGTCCCCTCCCTGACCCTGCTTCAACTCGCACTGGCACCTTCTTGGATAGCTGAGAGTATTTAACCTGCAACCTTGAGCCTAAAAACAAACCTGGTGCATTCAGGTATTGGAAATAAAGAGTTTCTTTGTTGCAAGTCATTTATGTAACTACCCTGCCACCCCCCCCCATTCCCCTTCTAGTAAGTGGGGTCCCCCAATTGTGGTTTATGTTAATAGCAGAAATTAACCAGAAAATGCTCCTATAACAAACATGCTAGGGGCGCCTGGGTGGCTCAGTTGGTTAAGCAACTGCCTTCGGCTCAGGTCATGATCCCAGAGACTGGGGATCGAGCCCCGCATCAGGCTCCCTGCTCACCGGGAAGCCTGCTTCTCCCTCTCTCATTCCCCCTGCTTGTGCTCCCTCTCTAGCTGTGTTTCTCTCTGTCAAATAAATAAATAAAATAAAATAAAATAAAACATGCTTATGGGTAACAAGAACCAGCATGTTCCCCACCTCTCTGAAATTTTGACTCAGCCCAGTCTTGCTTGAGAATTCTGTAGATAACAACTACATTGTCAGCCTATAATGTTTATTGCATGAACACCTGTTTCTTGAGTGTGGCTTTCCACCCAAGATTACACATACTGTTACTTCCCTCTCCAGCATAGTGAAATCCCTTGGCTCCCCCACCCCTACAAGGTGGTCTCTTTCCCGTGTCACTCCTGGTGGTGGCAGCCTCTGCCTCCCGCCCAGGAAGTAATGGGCTGTCATCACCTATTTTTCCCTTTTTCCGTGGGTCATTGGGCCGAGCTGAGGTTCATCTTCTGCTTAGGAGTGGCACAAACCCCCTCCTTGGCGTCCCTACTGCTGATTTTACTTCCCACCAATGCACTTTCCTTATTGCTGCTGGAGGAGGCTTTCCAGAATGCAGATCTGAACACGTCCCTCCTCTCCCTAAGACCTTCACTGGCTCCCCATTGTCCTTGTCTTGAAGCCTCTTTTCCTCGAGTCATGCCGACCTGTCCAGTGTCTCCTGTTGCTCACGCGTGAACATGACGCTCTGGGGGCATGAACTCTCAGTTCTCAGAGTGTGGACGGCTCTTTCTTCCTGCCACGTCCCTGCTCACACTGTCTCCCATCTTGCTTGTCTTCCCTCCATATGGTCAGCCTCTCAAGCATCCGCTCGTTCTTCTGGATTCAGCTAGAGCTTTTCTCCCTCTAGGAGGTCCCGCCTGAGTCCCCCATTGTCTGTCTGCCTCCACTGGCCGGTGCATCTCAGTCAGCCCAGCTGTGCCTCTACTCCACCTGCCCAAGAGGGGATATGAGGAAACCGGCTTATTCCTAACATTCACCCGCTCCTCAGGACAGAGTGTCCCTGGGAGCGTGTGATGGGGCTTGAATCAGAGGGACACTCTCAGGTCAGAGCACGGCAGCTGTGGGGACCCTCGTCCCAGGACAAACACAAAGACAGCCCAGGAATCTAGAAGGTAAACCACCTCTATGCAAGCCATACCACTGGTTTGCTGTGTGAACTTGGGCTAATTGCTTAACTGCTCTGGCCCATGTCTGCAGTGAGGGAAGGGGACAGTTCCTTTCTAAACTGGGCTAAGGATGCTTATGCCATAGGGTGGAGTGAGGATTGAAGGGAACAGTGCACATCGATTATTTAGCACAAGTCTTGGGCTCGGGGGAAAGCGCCCTGTGTGCGGTCTTTCCAATAGTCCATTAAATGTGTTATAAAAAGGAGAACTGAATTGTATCTCAAGACACTGGAGAAGCTTGTGTTGAAATCCTTGCTGAGTCGCCTCTCCCACTGGCATTTGTCCATGGGTACCTCGTCCACCCAAGGTCTGGCTCTGGGTCTGCTGTTCGGGCACGGATCTCCCGCCAGCTCCTGTGGCCCGGGGCAGAGCCCAGCGCAGGAGGGCGGGGTGGCCCGGTGCTGGGTGGCTGGGCTGATGAGCATGTTTGGGTTGATCTATGAGGCCGTTCCCAGGAAGGATGGCTTCAATTCTGCCCTGGAAGTGTGGCCTGAGCCGGATAGCCAATCCATCTCCTGGGCTGTCAAACATTTCACGGGCGCCTGCCTGGGCCGGGCGGGAGCCACTTTATATGCCGTGTCCACACCTTGCGCTCCTGCTGCCCGGCTGTTCCGGCACTTTGATGGGGTGGGCGCCCCCCCTTGGGGCCCAGCAGTGTGTCTGTCTGTCCCTGCAGGGGGGGAGGTGGGGAGCGGGGAAGGCGGAAAAAGCAGGAAGGGATGATGAAGGGAAGCTTGAATAAATGGGGAAAGAGCACTGCACCCCAGAGATTTTCTACCCTGGGGTCCACTGTGCGACATGGGCCTCCCCCAGAAGCATATGTAGGGAGTAAGGGCAGATTAAATCTGTGGTTCTTAATGTTGGCGGCGGTCAAGCTTCAATTTGAGCAAGTAACAAAGGCTGTGGTTCCCACCCCAAGAAAAATGCAGGCAAACCCAAACTCCTTCCTAGCGCAGGACCTTGTCCCAGCCACCTGCTTGCTTGGAGGTCGGCCCGCTCTTGGTCTGGCTGGCTTTCCGGGATGCCTCGGATGTCAGCTCACCTGTCACCTCAGTAAGGCTGCCTTGACCTCCCCCTTGGTCCTCTGGCACAGCAACCTGCTTTCCCCTGGAAAGTAGTTCTTGCCATGTTTCCTTATTGTCTGTTTCCCCGCTAACCCGGGCAGCCCCTGGGTTCTAGTGTGGTGTGTGGGGCCTGGCATGGGTCGGAACCCAGCGCATGTTTGCTGGATGTCCCAACGGATAGATGATGGACGGAACTGCTGGCCCTGAGTACCTGTCCATGCAAGAATTTGAGAATAAAGTCACTGCCCTAGAACAATAGCACAGGCCCCTCCTCCAACCTCACAGGGCAGCCGGGACCTTTGGGAAGCTCATGATGGTTGCATGGTCTATCATTGTGGTCCCCCTAACTTTTCTGGGAACTTGTCACTTCCTCTGCCTCCTCAGCCCAACTTGGCCCGACACAGACCTAGGCACACAGAAGCCTTCTAAAGGACTTGCTCCTTTTTCTCCTAAGGCCCTCCAGGAATCTGCTCACACCATGGGAAGAGCTTCAATAACACCGAGATTGAATTTTCCTCCAGCCTGGGGGGACCAGGGGATTAAAGTCAGATTTAATTTGATTTTAGACAAATAAAGTACTGTGACATTTATTGCACACCTGAGTTGCTAGAGAAAAATTCTGACCTGCTATGGAATGTGTGCGGGCCGCCAAGCACCAGCCGCGCGGGCTGTGTCCTGCAGGGGGCACCCCGCCCAGGGACATCCCGTCTCCGCCCAGGACGGGGGTGAACTTCACAGTTCCTACAACACCAAGGCCTCTGCCTGCAGGCTACAAAGCCCAAGGGGATGAGATGCATATTCTGGCACCAGCCTGGATAGGGAAAGAACTGGAGGAAGCAGGGGAAGAGTAGCTGAGAGATGCAATGCCAGGGGGCCATGCTGGGGCGCAGGGGTGAGGCCAGGAGGCCTGGACCGGGGCGGTGCCAGTGGAAGAAGGGCTGGGACTGCAGGTAGGTGGTGCTTAGTCTCCATGATTTTCAGGCAGTGGAGAACAAAGTGAGATTTGCCTTGTTCTCCATTGTTCCTTTAGTCCTTTGGCTTCAACAATACAAATGTTCTTTATATTGTGTTTTTTTCCAAAAAAACCAATGCACAACACTGCTACTGAATCTGCTGGAGTGGTCCCCAGGAGAGGACACACCATCCACTCATTCATCCCTTCATTCATTCCTTTACCAGATATTTATTGAGCACCTACATATCGAGGACCTCCCACTTTGGAGCCAGAGATACAAGAGTGACCAAGTCAGACAAAAGTGCCTGCTCTTGTGGAACTGAGATCCCAGTGGAGGAAGTAAGTAATAGACGCTAAACATAAGAATATTTCATAACGTGATTGAAAGTGACGAGTGTCACAGAGAAAGCAGTTGGGTAAAGGGAGGTAGAGAGAGAAGAGACAGCTGCTGTGAAAGTGGGGTGGTTCTGGTGAGCTTCACTGAGAGGATGCTGCGTGAGTACTGCTAGGAGGTGAGAGAGAGCCATGGAAGTATCTGGGGTAAGACTTTTCCAGGCAGAGGGAAAAGCCAGTGCAAGGGTCCTGGGGCAGGACAGTGTTTGGCACACACAATATTCACACTGCCTACTATTCCCCTTATCCTTCTCTACTTTACGTACACCCCCAAAGTGGGGCACATCTAATCCAGGGCTCACCTCCACACATCAGGAGAACATAGGAAGCTTCAAGATGAACAGGGTTTGGAGAGGATGTCAAGAAAGGGGAACCCTCTTACACTGTTGGTGGGAAGGCAAGTTGGTGCAGCCACTTTGGAAAACAGTGTGGAGATTCCTTAAAAAATTAAAAATAGAGCCAGCCTATGACCCTGCAATTGCACTACTGGGCATTTACCCCAAAGATATGGATGTAGTGAAAAGAAGGGCCATATGTACCCCAATGTTCATAGCAGCAATGGCCACAATCGCCAAACTGTGGAAAGAGCCAAGATGCCCTTCAACAGATGAATGGATAAAGAAGATATGGTCCATATATACAATGGACTATTATACCTCCATCAGAAAGGATGAATACTCAACTTTTATAACAACATAAATGGGGCTGGAGGAGATTATGCTGAGTGAAATGAGCCAAGCAGAGAAAGTCAAGTATCGTATGGTCTCACCTGTGGAGCATAAAAAGTAACATGGAGGACAGTGGGAGAACAAAAGGAAATGTGAACTGGGGTAAATCAGAGAGGGGGACGAAACATGAGAGACTTTGGACTCAGAAAACAAACTGAGGGTTTTGGAAGGGAGGGGGTGGGGGATGTGTGAGCCTGGTGGTGGGTATTGAGGGCAGGAATTGCATGGAGCACTGGGTGTGGGGCATAAACAATCTTGAAACACTGAAAAAATAAAATAAATTAGTAAAAAAAGGCGTGCGCGCGCGCGCGCACACACACACACACACACACACACACACACATGAACAGGGTTCCCTTCACTGGGGTTTCAATTTTATGAAACTTATTAAGAAGTTGGATGCAGAAAGACAAATTTTTAAGTGAAAATAGGAGGCTTGCAAAAAATACCACGCTTATGTTTATAGTAGATTCCAAACTTCTCCCAGAGCTCTTGTCTTGGGGGCTATGAGAGAGTTCTGCTATCATCCTGGGTAGGTAAGCAGGGAAGGATGAGATGTTGGGTGTACACATCTCTCTCCCACCAGACTTTATCTTTTAAGATCATTATTGCCTCTGCTGGGCACCTTGATGGCAGAGAGCATTCTGGTTGGAGAGCCATCCTCCTCCTGCCTTCTTGCTTCTACATAAGCTGCCTGCAGCCCTCTGTGGTCTGGGCTCAGGTCTCTCACTATGAAGGTCTCATGGGCTGCAATTCATGGGGGAGCCAGGAGGGCGAGGAAAGCCAGGGAAGTGGGCTGGGTGTAAGACAACAGGGAGTGGTGAGGACTGTGGCAAACTGGAGAGCACCCAGCTTTTCTATAAAAGGAGCAGCTTCTCTTTACCCCTGGGAAGATGCCAGGAGCCATATTTCCCCATTCTTTTAAGCAAAATCAGATTTCTGGATTGTTATACAAACAATATACTG
Source organism: Spilogale gracilis (assembly GCA_004023965.1). Classification (NCBI taxonomy): domain Eukaryota; kingdom Metazoa; phylum Chordata; class Mammalia; order Carnivora; family Mephitidae; genus Spilogale; species Spilogale gracilis. The sequence continues at coordinate 15,653 of PITA01008893.1, read as the reverse complement.
ACTTTTCATATATAGGCAACTATATTAAAAATATCTATAGGTAAAATCTGGAGTAATAGATCTGCAAATACAACCATAGAGACCCAGAGCAATAGGAAAAGTCCCCAGGACTCCTGAGTGAGGAGTGGAGGGAGGCCCAGGGACATGCGCGCTGCTCAGTCCTTGAGCCAGCCTGATCATGTTAGACTCCCTGGCATGACCGGGCACCTTCAAGGGTCAGTGAATTCATCCTGGATTGATGTGAAAGGAGAGTGGGGAATATGTGGCTTAAAATTCTCAGTTCCCTGAGTATTCAAGGACTGAGCCTGGGAGGGTGCATGTCCAAACTACATTTACACCCCTCTCTGCTTGTAAGAATTAAACATATTTAACCTGAAAGGGGGAACTCACTGTCTCCTTAAAATAAAACACTCAAAACATTCTAGATTCAGGTACAGTTGGATCCAGGTGTTCAGAAATATCCCCAAGAAGCTGCTTTTCTCCCTTGACTCTGCTTTCCTCTGTTCTGATGTCAGTATCAGGGAGGCTCCTATCACCAAGGGCCAAGCTGTTTGCCAGCAATGGATGGCTTGTACCTGCCACCTCAGCAGCCTCTGTAGAAATAAATTCTTGTTTTCCGACAGTCCAGCAAAAGTGCCTGGCTTGGCTCTAATGGAGCTGTGTTGTGTTGCATGCACACGTTTAGGGACTGGCAGTGGGTCTCCAGAACTGCATCAACGGCAGTGGGGAATGGGCCCCCAAATCAAGATGGCATTACCAGGAGATGCGGAGGGATGGGTGCTGGGCTGGCAAAACCCATAGGGTTCTCATTAGATGCAGGAAGTCTCAGCTTTCTAGGCATCATCTGACACTCCTTCCTCCCCCTTCCGGTATCCTCCAGCCATCCATCCCCTGTGGCCTTTGGCAAGAAGACACTGCTGCTCCCATCGTGACAGGTGCATTGATCACCTGTCGGAGACCTGACACTCGCATTTCATTTCACAGGTGTGTTGTGGCATCCTGGGCCACAACCTGCACTTCCCCCCTGCACTTCCCCCCTGCCCGCCCTTCTCTGCCCCCTGGCAGCCACTCTCTTATTCTCTTTCCTATAAGAGATGAGCATGTCTCATGTTTTTTGACCCTCATCTGACAGAGTATGCTGCTATTTTATTCTTTGAACCTCTTCTTTAGACCCTCGATTCCTTAGTTGTCTAGTGAAGCTCCGAGAAAGACTTCCATCCCGCTACTTCCCAGATGCTTCCTGTCCTGGCCCTGGGACGGCAGACCTTTCCCAGTGCTTACTGGATGAGATCCAAGGCTCCCTTAGACAAAAACCCCTTGAAGTCGAATGGGCTTAAATAGGGAAACAGGGCTGAGGAGGACAGAGGTCACTTACTGGAAGATTTCAGGCTACAGCACAAAGTCGGGGGGAGCCTGGTAGAGCCCAGTGGACTGTATGAGTTGGAGAGATGGATTTAGGAGGCTGAGATGGTCATAGCAAAGCAGCTGGACTTCACAGAGCAGAATACTGGAGAAGAGAGCTTCATGGAGAGAAATAAAGAGAGAGGGAGAGAGAAAAAAGGGAGGGAGAGATGAGGGTGAAGGCTTGCCCCCTTAAGTCACCGGTCGCTTAATGACCAGCATGTGCATCTTAGGAAGTCATCCAAGATCGGGGAAAGAGGATCAGAGAGGCTATCACTGGGGTTCCCAAAGGGTTGGTCATGATGTCTCTTCCCACAAGCCGGACTTCATAAAACCCACAAATCACTGGGTAAAAAGGATGTTCAACAGTCCTGCCTAACAGCTTAAAAGCAAAGCCCCCCAGAGATCAAATTGTCCCCAAGTAACTTTATAGCATCCCTGAACAAACTCAAGAATATTTATAGGAGTCCAAAGATATCCAGCACCCAGCAACAAAATCCGTAACGATCTGAGATTTTGCGACGAGACTGCCAAGTGTGCAGAGAAGTGGGAGAACATGGCCCATAATGAGGAGGAAGAGCGATCAATTAAAACCTGCTGAGAAAGGAAACAGGTGGTAGAATTAACAGAAAAAAAGACAGTGTTATTATAACTGTATTCCATATATTCAAGAGCTAGAAGAAAGAGTATGTACATCAAGAAGAGATATGTAAGATATAGAAAGAGGGGTTACCAGACAAAATTCAAGATACTCAGTTAAATCTGAATTTCACATAAACAATGAATTTTGTAGGTAAGTATGCCCCAAATATCACATATAAAATACATGAGCTAAAACTATTCACTATTTATCTGAAAATCAAATACAACTTTGCATCTTGTATTTTTATCTGCTATATCCAGCAACCCTAAAAGAGACCCAGATGGAACTTCTGGAGATAGAAGCCACAGAGACTGTGGTAGAGATGTATAGACCCACTGGGTGGAATTAAGAGCAGATTAGACTTTGTAGAAGAAAAGATAAATGAACCTGAAGACATGGCAATAAAATGTCTCCACAATGGAAGATGGAAAAGGACTAGAAAAAAAATTAAGTGGAGAACAGTAACCTGATACACATTTAATTGGAGCGGGTACCCAAAGGACAAGAAAGGGATAAAAAAATATTTGCAAAGACAAGGAGCAGCAATTTTCTAACTCTGATGGAAACTGGGACAGAGTGAGAGGAGGTACATATCCCCAATATCAAGCATGGTGGGGGAGATGGGACGGAATCACTGCGGACGTCACATTTGCTGGGAGGACAGTAAGTGCAAGGGTGAACAATGCCACGTTGACATTTGACGGTTCAGATAAAATGGAAAAGTTCCTTTCAAGACATACACTAGCAAAGCTCCCCCTTTAGAAAATAATATAATCAGAATAATCTTACACCTCTCAAAGAAATTGGATTTGCATTTAAAACAAAGAAAATTTCAGGCCCAGATGGCTTATTTGGTGAATTCTTTCAAACATTCAAGATCTTCCAGAAAACAGGAGAAGGAAACACATTCCAACTCATTCTGTAAGGTCAGAATGACCCTGATACAAAAACCAGGCATAAAAAGCCATCACATGATTAAAAAAAAAAGTACAGAACAATGTCTCTCATGAGCTCTCATACAAAACTCTTAACGAAAAGAGAGTAAACAGAATTTAAAAATCTATAAAGGCTGATACATGGTGACATCCTGGGGTTTATCCCAGAAATGCAAGATGAGTTTAACATTCAAAATTCTCCCAATTTGACATATTAATAGTTTATACCAAAAAATGGTCTAAACAGATGTAGTAAAAGCCTTAGATAAAATCTACAGCCATTCTTTAAAAATATCTCTGAGGAATAGGAGGAAGTTTTCTTTTTTTAAAAAAGATTATTATATATTTATTTGACAGAGAGAGATCACAAGTAGGCAGAGAGGCAGGCAGAGAGAGCAGAGGAAGCAGGCTCCCTGCTGAGCAGAGAGAGCCCGATGTGGGCCTCGATCCCAGGACCCTGAGATCATGACCTGAGCTGAAGGCAGAGGCTGTAACCCACTGAGCCACCCAGGTGCCCAGGAGGAAATTTTCTCATTCTGATAAAGAAAACATCAATGCAAAACCTATAGCTAACGTCATACACACTAGTGGACAGACTGAATGCTTTCCCCTTAAGATGGGGAAAAATGTAAGGGTGGCCACTCCCACTATTTCTGTTCAACACTGTGTCTGGGAGTTCTATTCGGTACAAAAGGCAAGGCAAGAAATAAAAGATATTGAAGTTAACGAGAAGATGGAAATCCAGCTTGCAGATGACATGAAAATATATGTTGGAAATCCTATGAATCTACAAGAAAGTTGTGAGGACTCATGCGCGGCAAGGTACAGGGTGAATGCACAAACCCAGCTGTATTTCTGTGTACTCCTGATAAAACAACTGGAAATAGAGATTTAAAAATAATATGTATAATAAGATAAAAATATGAAATGCTTTGGGATAAATCTGACAAATGATTCAAAATATCTGAGTGCTGAAAAGTACACATTACGGAAAGAAATTAAAAATTTAAATAAATGAAGAGCTACACTATTTGAAGATCCAAATGCTTAATATTTCCAAAATGTCAATTCTCCCCAAACTGACCTATAGATTAGTCAAATCCTAGCAAGTTGGCTTCGTTTGTTGCTGTAGTTGTTGTTGTTGTTGTTGTTTTGTGAAATATTCAGGCCAATCCTAAAATTTATATGGAAATACAAATGACCTAGAGCAGCCAAAATAACTTTGAGAAAGAACAAAGTTAGAGAACTTACATTATATGATTCTAAGGCTTATTATAAAACTACAGTAATCAAGACAGTATGACATTGACATGAAGATTGACGAATTAGGTCAATGAAAAAATAGAAACTCTGGAAATACAGGAACACATATGTAGTTAGTTTTGAATTTTGAACAGTAGTTTCAGGGGAAGGATTTTATCTATTCCAGAAATGGTGAAACAACTGGATATTCATAGTCAAAGATGAATGTCAGTATATAAATTATGCCTTACATGAAAATTAACTCAAAATGGGTCACACTCCTTTTTTTTTTAAGTTTTAACTTTTTTTTGTTTCTGAAAGAGAGGGAGATGAAGAAGGGGCAGGGGAGAGGGAGAGAGAGAAGCTTAAGCAGGCCCCATGCTCAGCACGGAACCTGATACGAGCTCAGTCTCACAACCTTGGGTCATGACCTAAGCCAAAAAAAGAGTCAGATGCTTAACCAATGGAACCACCAGGAGCCCTCAAATCAGTCACTCTCTCTCTCTTTCTCTCTCTCTCTCTCTCTCTCTCTTTTTTAGGTTTTATTTATTTGACAGAGAGAAACACAGGTAGAGAGGGAACACAAGCAGGGGGAGTGAGGGAGGGAGAAGCAGGCTTCCCGCTGAGTAGGGAGCCTGATGTGGGGCTGGATCCTGGGACTCTGGGACCACGACTTGAGCCAAAGGCAGACATTTAACGACTGAGCCACCCAGGCGCCCCAAATCAGTCACACTCAAATAGAAAGCCTGATACTATGAAACTTCTTAAGGAAGATGTCTGAGGAAATTTGTGATCCTGGGTTAGGCAGTATTTCTTAGACATGACGCCAAAAGCTTTATCCCTAAAAGAAATCTGTCCCTGGTGGGACTTCATAAATTTGAACATCTACGTTTTGAAAGACGCTGTTATGTCAGTGTCTTTAATAAGAACATCAGCCACATGTGAGGTGGGAATATTTGCAAGTCACACAATGGAAAGGGGCTTGATGTGGAATAAACACATAAGCAAAAACAAAAACAAAATCAACAAACCTCCAAGAGAAGAAAAGAAATAACCCAAGAGTAATGAAGCAAAGAAAATGGATGGCAAATATACACATGAAAAGATGCACATTGTTAGTCATTGGGGAAAAAAAAAATCAAATGCCCCAATTTAAAAAGACTTCTCATGCTGGTTATTGGCAAGATACAGAGCAATTGGAAGGCTCCCACACTGTTGGCGGGGCTGTCAAATGGTACAACCGCTTTGGAAAACACACTGGCAGTTTCTTCAAAAGGAAGACGTATCTTATTGTCCAGCCTTTACGGTGCCTTTTTTCCTAACGTGTACACCCGTCTTTTCTGCAAGCGTTCATTGCATCTTTATTTGTTTTAGCCATATACTGAAAACAAGCCAAATGTCCCCCATCACTGGAATGTTTAAACAAATGGTGGTATATCCATACAATGGGATACTATGTGGCAATAAAAAGGAATGAGATGTTGCTACATGAAACCATGCAGATAAATATAAAAACAATTGCATTAAGCAAAGAAAGGTGGGCAAAAAAGAGAACCTATTATATGAGTCCTTTTCTATAAAATTATAGAAAACGCATATTAAGCCATGGTGAAAGGAAGCAAACCAGTGGTTCTGTTGGAGAGATCACAGAGAGGTATAGAGAAACTTTTAGAAGTCTGGGGTCTACTCATTATCTTCTCTTGTTTCACGGGTGTGTGCCTATGTCAAACTTACCTATACACCCTAAATATGTAAAGTCAATTATATACCAATTATATCCTGATAAAAATACTACACAATTCCCCTGCCCCCAAAATGATACTCAGAAAATCTGACCTGGAAGTGTCTTTTTTTTTTAAGATTTTATTTATCTATTTGACAAAGAGAAAGAGAGCACAAGTAGGCAGAGCAGCAGGCAGAGGGAGAGGGAGAAGCAGGCTGTCTGCTGAGCAGGGAGCCCGATGTGGGGCTTGATCTCAGGATCCTGGGATCATGACTCGAGCCTAAGGCAGACGTTTAACTGATTGAGTCACCAAGGCATCCCTGACACAGAAGTGTCTTGAAAGGACTTTTATGCAAATATATATGCCTAGATATTCACTTCAGCCCTGTTTCTAATGTCAAAGCATTGGCAAACTGGCTAAATGTCACAGCATAAATATCTCTTCATAGGAAAGTTGTTAAAATAATAAACTGTATGTCCATGTAATGGACTATGGTACATTCATTTAAGAGTTCTTTTGTGCTGAAGTAAGATGATCTCCAAAGTCCATGGTCAAAGTCATGGTGAATAAGATAAAAAATATATACATTCTAATATATTTAGTAGACACTAAGAAGATGGGGCATCTATCACATATTGGATATTTGGATCTAGATGGATAGATAGATAGATACAGACTATTTCTGAAAGAGTATCTGAGAACTTAGAAAGATAGATAGATATACGATATTTCTAAAAGAGTACCCTAGAAGTTAGTTATTGTGGTTGTTTCTGGGAAGGGAACTAGGCTTAGAGAAAGAAAAGGAAACTCAGTTTTCTGCATATGAGGTTGTAATTCTGATAGTATTTATGCAAGTATTACCAAACTTTTTAAAGTACCAAAAAAAAAATCAAAATCATAAAAGTAAAAAAAAAAAAAGCCTTTGAATTAGAATTTCCCTTGGCATGTTCACATTTGTAGCTTATTTCAGCATTTGGGATAAGTTAGTTCGGGTACTCTAAGCTTGTATTGCCGTAACAGATAGACCCAAATGTGCAATTGCTCAACACGTCAGACGTGTACTCTTCACTCCTGTTAACAGTCCTTCTGAGTGTTCAGACAAGAAGGAAGCTTTTCCGCACAGAACCATTCAGAGACTTGGACTACTTCCATCTTATAGTTCCTCCTTCCCTTAGGGTCTTAAAGCATGCCTAAGGAAGCAATGGAACGGGGTAAAAGAGGAAATAAAAAGCAAGGATGGGACAGCTTATGGACTAGACTTGGAAGTGGTTTACATCATGTCTCTTCTCACTGCATGGGCTCTAAGTTTTCCTATGGAGGCACCAACTGCAAGGGATTCTGGGAATTGTAGTATGCTGGTGGATGGGAGGAAAGAAAAATGGATATTGTGGACAGTCTCTAATAGTCAAGGCATGTAGTCAGCCTTCAAAAATAGATATTGAGCCAAAGATTTACAGCATCCTGCAGGAATGAAACTCTACCTTGGTAGTTTAGTCTTCAGTGGTCGGTGAAGAGGGAGAGAGATCTGGGGTCCAGAGGGAAGAAGCTAACAGAAAGAAGAAATGGAGGAAGGGATCTTAAATTTTATGAGAACTTATATGTACTTGATTCAGCTAGTTACTTTAAAAAAAAAAAGATTTATTTAAAGACAGGAGAGACACAGCGGGAGAGGGAACACAAGCAGGGGGAGTGGTAGAGAGAGAAGCAGGCTTCCCGCCGAGCAGGGACCCCAATGCAGGACTTGATCTCGGGACCCTGAGATCATCACCTGAATCGAAGGCAGACGCCCAACGACTGGGCCACCCAGGCGCCCCACAGCTAGTTACTTTTCACGCACTATTTGTTTTCATTCTCAAGATGGTTGAAATGTCACTATTACAAGCTCTCTTTTGTCGACAAGGAAATGCAGTCTAGAGCAGTGAAGTCATTTCAAAGGGTCACTTCACTTTCAGGGTCACACAACTAGCATGATGGAGCTAGGATTAGAACCCAGATATTTATGACTCCAAATCCTGTATTTGGCGCCTGGGAAATACAGCCTGGGGCTCTCTAGTAAATCCACTCTCTTTGCCAGAGCTTTGGATCGGAATCCCCTCTCTGCTCATAAACACAGTGGACCAGAGAGGTGGAGGGTCCTCCTGCTGCTGATTTAATATTTTGGAGGAAATAGGTTTATGACCTAAATATATTTCTCCCTGTTAAATGTTACAGCTTCTTTGAGCTTCACATTTGGCTTAGCATCGCTTTATGGTTGGTTTGAAGTTGCAGTGGGTTTGGCTGGGGTTCTCCGGAGGCACTGCTGCCTACTTCTGAATTGCCCTGCCCCAATTTATCCTAAGTCTTATTGGGTCTATGTCTGAATTAATTAGAGATTGCCTTTTATAGCATGTAATAGAAAGCTTACACTGACCAAACAAAAGAGGTTTACTTTTCTCAAGTAACAAGAAATCTGGAGGAAGTCATCCTGAGGCTTATTCAGCAGCTCTATGATACCATCCAGATCTCAGGCTCTTTGTACCTTTTCTTTCTCCCATCCCTAGCCTATGGAATTTGGCCTTATGCTTATTACCTCTTGGCCCCAAGATGGCTGCCACACTGCCTGACATAGCACCCAGATTCCAGGCAGAACAAAGGGTAAAGAATGAAGGGAAAATACAAAAATTGAAGCCAGTCAAATTTGTTTCCTTTTCAAAAGCCCAGAAACTTCACCCACTGTCTTCTGATAAGTATATATTTTTTCTTTTTGGTCAACACTGAATTACATGGTGACCCTTATCTGCAAGGAAGATGGGGAAGTGAATATTTTCAAACATGTGCCTTGCCAACCAGAACATGTTTGGGATTTTATTAATAATAGAGTGGGTGCTAAGCAGGAAACTCAGTATCTGCCACGATCTGCTGAATGTCTTTTGGATGTGTCCACTTCCCTTTTATCTGCACTGACACTCGGGCCAATGTTATTTTTTTCTTGGACTCTGAAATAGCTTTTTGTTTGGTATTTCTACATTCCCTCCTGACCCCCCACCACCCCACACACATAGTCTATTTTCTACACTAGGCCAGAGAGGTCTTTATAGGACATAAATCTGACCATGTCACTCCCCTGCAGGATAATGTATTGAGTTAGTACTATGTGCTTTATGTTTTTGCTGCTGTTAAAGAAAAAATGAGAACTATCTGCCTCCCTTCTCTTCAAAATTGATGTGCAAGCAGAGCCTTAATTGAGTCTTAGTGACCTGGGGCTTCTTTTGCCCGAGGGACGAGTTAGGAGCTGCAGGGACGCTTGGTGTGTAGAGACAGAAGCGACCTCAGTTGGGAGAGCACTGGCCAAAGATTTGGGGTGAGGGCACGTCTGGGGGCTGTGCTGCATCAGAACCCCGGGTGATTTTTTGCAGTTCGCCTGGGAGGTAGCTGACTTAAGAGCAGAATGGCCACATGGTCCATCAAGGTTCCTGGTCTCAGATGCCAGCTCATGGACAGACAGCTTCAAGGGACCATAAAGAATTGCAAAAGTCACATATATTTAGGCAAGGCCAGCCTGTGGGCTTGCAACCTATGCATTCGTGCAGAGCCCCTCACTAAAAGACCCTGTGCTCTGTTTAATGCATTTCTGAAACCATCTTAAAATTCCTAATAACTTTCGAACGGGAGACTCCACATTTTCATTTTGCGCCAATTAGGTAGCTGGTGTTGATGTCAGGTGACAAGCGAGACCCAGAAACTGACCGCGTAAGCCTCCCGGGACTTTCGTTGGATCCTTCAGGGAGCTGGACAAAAAGCCCCACCCCCCCACCCCCACCCCCATATAACTGAGACAGAGCTCCCTTCCAGGATAGCGGTCCGTGTCAGATTTAATGTGATTACTGGGGCAGAGGGAAATGAGGTGGTATTTCTTGTGCCGGAGTTCGGCAGCACAGTGCTGTCATAGCTGTTGGATGTTCGGACATCCCTCAGGACGCACTCCACTTCCCGAGTGCGCACGCGGCGGGGTCTAAGCAGAGCCACCACAAATACAAAGGTCTGCAAAGTCCATACCTATGACTGCCTCCAGCGGAAGAAGGGTGGAGAGATGAGAGGCGGGGAACTGTGTCCCGGGGCAAACGTGCTCCCCTTTTATGCAACCGTAAGCCCCGTTGGCGAGAGGAGATGACCTTAACCACATTCAGAGGAAATGGTGATTAACGGCGCCTCCTCCCGGGTGTGGTCCAGTCACCGTGACCGGGGAACAAAGTGCCCTGAGTAGCTTCTTAAGCCAGCCCCGCCCATGGGCATTCCGGGTAAATGAACCAGTCATCTTTTTGGCTCATACTGGTTTCTATCTGGTTCTCTATTTGCAATCAATGGGATTGCTTCCCCTGGAATCCCAAGTCTTTGCAGCGAACTCATGAAAAATGGAGCTCTCTCCCTCACCGTTCACCAGTTCTGAATAAGATTGACCCAGAAGAAAGGTCAAAGTCAGGATGAGCCTTTATCCATGACCCCCTCCACTCCCCCCCGCCCCCAGGATCCTGGACAAAAGGGATGGATTCCCCTCCTCTCACCTCTGAACAGCCCATTCCAATCAACATTATTTCCCCCTCATTTTACCATTTAATAGGAAATATTTTAAAGGATTTAAAACATTTAAGTAGGTTAATTATTTTCAAAAAGGACAGCAAAGTTTTCAAAACTGCTTCTGTCAGTAAATTTAAAATACAATAAATAATTTAGGGCCCAATTTTCTCTCCACAATGAAGAATTAAGAAGCTGTGGTCTTTCAAATATTCTCTTTTTAAAAAGCTACAAATTCTTTCTCTCCTCTCTCTGGCCTCTGAACTCCAAAGGACAGTCACCCACGAAGACCTGGGGCTGGGATGATGATTGTGTTTTGGCAACTGTAAGTCTTTTCCAGCAGGAAACATTTCTTTTTAATTGGGATTGTTTTGGAGGATATTCAGATTTTTCCCTTTGTGAGCAGAAGAGATGAGATATTTATTTATGGCCATTTCTCAGAGGCAAAAACTGAGACTCAGTGAAGTTAAGCAACTTTATCAGGCAGATACAATAATTTGAATAAATGCACTTCTAACAGTCGGGTTTCTTCTCTCTGGAGAAGGACCGAGCCTCATTCTGCAGGGTCAGATTGGTCAGGGGTGAGAAGGACACATAACTCACCCGAGGGCGCATGCTAACATGGAAAGGAAGGAGCTTAAAAGGAGCTGCAGGCAGGGCTGGGAGGTTAAGGCAAAGAGCATCTTGCTATAGTGAGAAGCACTCAACTTCCCAGTTAGGCTCAAATGGAGGAAGGGACCAGCTGAAGCTCAGAAAGATCTAAAATCAAGGAAGAGACATATAGCATAGTTGTTGTGGGTTGGGTCAAGGAGGAAAAGGAGAAGAAACACATCAGCCTCTACTTGGCTCTCTTCCTGCCCTTCAGAGGCCTCTGTTGACCAAGCCCAACTAGAAGGCAGAGGGCAAAGGAGTAGGGTGACGCAGTCCCCAGGGGGACAACCTCTTGGGACACAGGGCAGGGCAAAGAAGTGTAGAGAATGGGTCAGAATGAGCAGGAGGGCTGAGGAGGGGGAGCAGATGACTCACATCATTATCATTATTCTTTTTTCAAGCTTAAAAAAAAAATCACTGTTTCCCAGAGTCAGCTACACTGTGTGGTTTCCCACGTGTACACACGTAACTGTACTTGTGTTCATATATTCGTAGCAAACGGTCTTTCTCAGACCAAGTCTTTCACAAGCCCATAAAAAGTAGAGTCATTCTGCTTGTGATTTGCTTTTGTTTTTGTATTTTGGAGACATCAGTTTCCACAGGACATTAGCTTCTGTGATCTGCAACCCAGGGCACTACATACCCATTTTACAGATGAGGAAACCGAGAGTTTAAGAGACTTTCCCCCAAGTTACAGAGACTAAATGGCAGAGGAAGGAGTTGAAGCAGGTCTCATGATGACTAGCAATAATTAGCACCTCTTTGCAAGGCAGGGGGGAAGAAGAGAGGGGAAGGAAAGAAACTAGAGGGAGGTAATGTTTGTAGCCTATGCTGCTAGAGGGAGATGGCTGTCCTAACATCCCTTTCTATCCAGTGATGTGCTACCTGTGCCCTGGGGAGCACTCAGGTGCCTGGGGGCCCAAGTAGCTCTACCTTCATCTGATGTACACACACGGGGCGGCTGTGTCAAATCTCTGATAGTCTTTGTGGCAAAGATCACTTATCTGAAGTTCTTGGTGGGGAGCTGCTTGAGTGGCTCAGTCGGTTAAGCACCTGACTCTTGATTTCAGCTCTAGTCATGATCTCAGGATTGTGAGATTGAGTCCCACGTCAGGCTCTGCACTGGGCGTGGAGTCTGCTTGGGATTCTTTCTCGCCCTCTGCCCCTCTTTCTCTCTCTCTAAAATAAATAAATAAATAAATAAATAAATAAATAATAACACTAAAGTTCTTGGACACATAATCTTTTTTTTACTTTGATTCTGAATTTTTTCCAGTTTTACTGAGATAGAATGGATACATAATATTGTATTAGTCCAAGGTATACAACATAATGCTTTGACATATGTATATAGTATAAAATAATCATGACAAAAAATATCCTTAATATCTATCACCTCACATAGTTACAATTTTTTTGTGTGTGGTGAAAACTTTTAAGATTTAGTCTCTTAGGAACCTTCAAATATATGCTATGGTATTACAAACTATAGCCAGGCAGGCTGTACTTAGCTTTCCATAGCCTATGTTTCTTACAACCGGAAGTTTATACCCCTTGACCACCTTCATCCATTTCTCCCACCCCCTGCCTCTGGCAGTCACCCTCACATTGTATCTATGAGTCTGGATTTTCTAGATTGCACATATAAATGATATCATACAGTATTTGTCTTTCTCTGTCTTATTTTATTTAGCATGATGTCCTAAAAGTCCAAGCCATACTGTCACAAATGGCGGGATTTCCTTTTTTTGTGGATGAATCATATTCCTCTGCGTGTGCACGTGTGTGTATCACATTTCCTTTATCTATTCACTCATTGTTGGACATTTGGGTTGTTTCCATGTCTTGGCTACTATAAATAATACTGCAATGAATATGAGGGTGCAGATGTCTTTCTGAGATACTGATTTTATTTCCTTTGGCTATATACCCAGAAGTGGGAGGGTTGAGTCCTATGGTAGCTCTATTTTTAATGTTTTGAGGGAGCTCCACAGTTTTCCATGGTGGTTTCACCAGTGCACAGTATTGGATATATAATCTGCATGGTCCTAGTATCTGCTGACCTTTGCTTATGGTGCATTGCTTCCTTTTCATGCCATGATTGTCAGGTTGGGAACTGTTCTCTGGCAGAGCTTTATCTGTGGGAGTCCTACATGGTATAGTGTGGTGGTGTGTCTTCCCAGAGCAGTATTATTTTTATTTCTTTCAGATTGCTATGGACAGCAGCAACCTGGGGCTGGCTTGGATGTTCACTGATCAGCATGGGAGTCCAGGGTAAACTCAGACTCACACGTCTGTGAGGGGAGAACATGGACGCATTCTCGTCATTTCCCTATGCTGGTGGATAGTTTCATTCTGGTTTGTGTCTTCTCTGGGATGCAGTCCCTTGACTTCTCCTATTTTGGCATGCATCTATGGTCTAATCCCCTTCCTTCCTGGGCCCGAAGCCTCATCTCCAGTCCCCACACATGCATCAAACCCTCTTCCCTGATTATCACAAGCCATATATCCCAGGGACAAATGTAGTATCAGCTCAGTTCTTATCTACCCTCCTAACTTGCACTTTCCCCATTCTCCTGCCTCGGGACTCCTTGTACTTTTTTGTGAGCTTGGCATACATTTCAAAGGATGTTTATCATATTTATCCCTCATTTCTAGGTATTTTATTCTATGGAGGTTTCCAAATTACCATCTCTTAAATTGTGCTGGAAATGGCAGACCTCTGACTTTATTTGAAAAAAGAGTTCTGTGCCTGAAATAGTGCTGGGCACCCGGGGAGCTACTCCAACATCCTTCATTTTGCGGAGGAGGAAATCTCCACGTTCAAGACTAGAATCTCATTGGGTCACATAAGGTTGCCTACAAAAAGCAATCTCACATGATTCAACTGAATACAAGATCATGCAGGGACTCAACACGTAGGATATCTGGGTAGGAAGAAAACTTTAGGAATCACCCAAGGGACCAGCTGTAGTGGAATCACTTGGGAAGCATAAAATTTCACAAATTCTCAAGTCCCGCTCCCAGAGGCTCTGATGTGCAGCTTGGAAATATCACGTCTTTCCAGAAGATTCTGGTGGGCGGCCCTATTTGAGAACCTCTGACTGGGAACAGTGATGCATCTAAAGAGGAAATAATCACCATGACTTGGCAAGGAGTTGTCCCAACTCTGCTCACACAGTTCCAGTGACAAGCAACTCATTACCTCAAACGATCCCACTCTCATTTGCCTGCCTGATGTTCCTGTCTTATGTTTCCCTGGACTGACTGCGTTCAATGCTGACAGCACTTCCTCTGGTCCTCAGGACCTGTCTCCCTGCGTAATCTCTGCAGGCTCATGAGAATCCGTTCTGCCTCTGCTGCTTCTGGGCCAAGTAGATGATATAGGCTTCTGTGCCTCCTTCCTTATGATGGCTCTGGCCCAGGCTTCGCACTGTGGTGTGCAGAAGGGGGAGAGGGAGAAGGAGGAGGAGGTAGGATGGAGAGATACTCAGCATTATCCTCCGTCCGAGGGAGAGAAATGTGTGAGTAAGAGGGAAGCAGAAGAAAGAAGAGGAAACTACCCATGGCGTAGCTCCCACTGTTGGAAATTAACTTTCTGTCTTCGGTAGCAGCAGAGTAGGCAGAAGAGAACATGTGATCTCTACTGGAAGGTTTGGTGGGGGCTGAACAGAGAAGCGGATGGACAATGCTCGCCGGCATTTCACTTGTATCACTTTGTGTAACTGGAAACAGAAAGTTCTCCTTCTGATTCTGTTTCCAGAAAGGTTATGATCCATGTGTGTGTGTGTGTGTGACACAGGAGGTCCTGGGAACTGGCTGTCCCCTGCAGGAAGTGGGCATTGGGAAGATGGCAGGACTGTATGGTGGGGGGGAGGGGTGAGATGCCAGGGTACATGGTCATGTCTCGTCCCAGCTGGAGGTGGGCTCAGGCCAGGGTGGTGTCACTGGGGGCGGGACACCCCTTCTGTTGCCGCCTGGCATATTCAGAGCCTGATTACAGGCCCCCAGCCCCCGGGGTGGTAGAAGTATGCCCGTGGCTTCCCACCCACCGCCTTCCTGGAAGCTCCTTCCTTGTACCCTCGTTACTGTGGCCACAGCTTGTGCCTGAGGCTGGAAGGCCCTTTTCTCACTCTGTCTCCCTCTTACTGTGTGGTAGGGACCTGCGTGGGTGACTGGGTCACTCCGTGCATGTGTGCATGCGTGTGTGTGCATGTGGGAGAGGTGTGTGTAGGGAGTCTGTGGTGTGTGCGAGTGTGGTGAATGTGTGCAGGAGAGAAATGTGCACGGAGTGTGTCTGATGTGTGCGAGTGTGTCTGGTGAATGTGTGTGTGTGTGAGAGAGAGAGAGGGGCCGAGTGTTCCTGATGTGTGTGTGAGGGGTGAATGTGTGTGTGTGTGTGAGAGGTGTGGAGTGTATCTGTGATGTGTGTGAGTGTGTGTATATGGTGAATGTAGGTGTGTGTGTGAGAGAGAGAAAGGGGCCAAGTGTGCCTTTGTGTGTGTG